>CAVNYN010213885.1:0-12437 GCA_963692815.1 Nyctanthes arbor-tristis | reverse complement strand
CATTGATGTTTTACTATTTTTCTCATCGACCCTCACTGTGAAAAGGAATTTTTCCCCCCTGAAGATGTAAAAGGGTGATTAATGGTACAAAACAGTGTATAATTGTGGCACGTTAAGAAATTATTACTCTATCGTCACAACTAGTAGATAACATTAAAAAAAAATGGAGGAAGATATATTTTCTATTTAATAAAAAAGGTCTAAAATTTACTTTTACCCGTAGACAGTGAACATAACTCCCTCTACTTCTTTCCATACCAAGTCATTATTATTAAAATTTAAAATAAATAGCGTAATTAAGGCTGTTTTTACGATGATTGCTTGCAATTAATTATTATTTTCTCGTATTATGGGTCTAAAGGGCTAATTGGCACTATCTAACCCTAACGTTTCATATTATTGTGTGATCTAACCTCAACCTTTGAAATTTGGCAATTATGACCTCAAATTCCACCTTTTGGCGCAGTTTAACCTTTTTAACTTAAAAAGACTATAATACACTTAAATTTTAATTGAAATAGAAATTGATAAATAAGAAATAGGTAAAAATTTACAAAACATACATCGGCTATATTTAAAAAAAAAAAAAAAAAGAGAATTTAGGGATGACGGTGTGTTGGATTGATATGCTTCAGATCCGCTTAAAACAGTATAAGGTGGACTGAATTGATTTACCGGTCAGGCAATGTGGGATAAAAATTTTCATTCATCTATTGATCTATCTATTATGTTTTTTTTTTCATTTTTCATTTTTTCTCATTTATTTTGCATTTTTATTATTTTTAATTAAATAGTCATTGTGGACATATCAAGATAGATATTTCTGATTTATCACGCTCCACGGGATTACATATCATAAAAATACTTTTTCATTCATGTGTGTTTTTATCGAGTTCAATGAACTATCGGTACATATCCAATGTAATAATGGAGAAATGTCCAATTTTTCATGAGCTCGATGGGACCCACTTGAATGGAGAAATATCTTCATGATGTGCAATTTCACAAAGCAGGATAGACGAGAAGTATCTGTCTTGATCCTTCCGCAATAACTATTTAATTAAAAGTAATAAAAATGTAAAATAAACGAGAAAAAACTTACTAAATGAAAAAATAATAATAAAAGATCGATAGACGAATCGAAAATTCGATCACATTGCCAGTCCAGCACATCGATTCAATTCACTAGATACTGCTTTATGCGTATTGTGAAGTAGATCAATCTAACACAACATATTCAAAAAAAATAAAAATCCCTAAATTCTTATTGGTTAATTTTTTTCTTCAAAAGTAACCAAAATATTTTTTTTAATTTTTTTATTTATTTCTTATTTATAAATTTTTAGTTCAATTAAAATTTAGGGGTATTATAGTCTAATTAAGTTAAAAAGGTTAGATTGTGCCAAAAAGGTGAGACTTGATGTTAGAATTGCTAAATTTCAAAGGTTTGGGTTATATTGCACAATAATGTGAAAGATTAAGGTTAGATAGCGCCAATTAGCCAGCTCTAAACTATTAATTTTAAAAGTGTTACTAAATATAGACGTCATTACTTTATATTTATCGATCTTAATTTAAAATTTTGAAAATAAGTGGTCCAAAAACAGAAAATAAATATGGCAATTACAAAATATATATATATTATAAAAATATGTAATGTCAGATAATAACAAAATATTTTCCAAAATCGCAATTTTCTAACACAAAGTTTAGCAACAGAACACGATACCCTTTGTAAATAATTATAATAAGTTTAATTATATATATATATATATATATATTTTTTTTTTTTTCATCCGTAGATACTTAAAAGTACATCTAAAGTACATTTATAGCAACCCGAATATTTTATATACTTTATACCGTTATTATTTGAACAAATGAACGAGACCTAAAGAAATGAAAAACACATGGCTATTTATTTATTTTTCTTTCTCCTCTTTTGGGCAAGTAAAGGGAGAGATAATTAAAGGAGCTAAATGCTCAAGTAAAGAAAGAAAAATAAAATATAAATAAAAAGGGGATATCTCCACCAATTTTTATAGAGTTAACACAAGTTTCATTTACAGAGTCTCATTATTTTATACAAATGAAAAAAGTGATGGATATGGAACTCACGTTACCTTCATATATAGAAAAAATTGGACAACTCAATGCGCGGTAATATGTTATAATTACAAGTTACAGTCATTATTAATAAATAGAAAGGGTTAATTTCAAAGCAAGTTAGTGCAATCCTAACAGATCTTGCAAATATGGGCGCGTAACGCATACAAGAGAAGACAATCCAAGGGCTTTTTAGACATTTTATTCCAAAGCTCACAAAGATAAAATTACAGCCTTGGTCCTTCATCTAGAGTTTATATAGTAAGTTGGTTGCCGACTTTTAATATTGAACATTTTAATTTTAAATCATATGTTGTTATTGTACAATATTACCTATAAGTTACAAACAATCTCAGGGAAAATTAAAATCGCTAAGCCTTATAATACAACTCATGCCATTCCTTAGTACAATCAAGCAACTCATCCCACCCAATAGCTAACATAAGCTTCATTTTGACCTTGCTTTTTTCTTTTGAATGTCGTCTCCTTTCTTGTAATCATTATCGTTATTTTTTAAAGATTTATGAGAGCTACAAGTATCACAACTGCCTTACTTGTCAATCTAGATGGAGGGAAGCATGTTAATGGATGTAACGCAAAAGTATTCAATATCTCACTTTAGACCTACCGGAAGTATAGAAGTTGTTCTCTCCCCTATACTTCAACTATACCTATCAACTCGTTGTTTAATCAAAGTACAATACAATGTCGAAATTTTTTCCCCATATAACCCTTATTTCATCCATTTCAATGAGAAAAGAAATTATGACGCGTGAAACAAGGATTCAAGTGAAAACCTTGTGAAAAAAACAAAAATTGGAGTCTTCTGGAAAGTCCTAAAAACATATGTGTCTTACAAAAGCACCCAGAGCAAAATGGTACACTAAAAAATAAAAAGCAAAATCTAGAAAGCAGTAAACTGGATTTCATATGCCTAAACGACCACTAATGGTCCGATCTCCATCTTGCATAATCGCTTTTTGTGGTGAGTCTTGTTCATCTCGTCATTCCATTTCTGAGAAAGTATTATTCGCCTTAATTGTACACCAAGTGTCTAATCCCTAAACCACGATTTCATCCTTTTCAATCGAGTTCCTCTTCAATCTATGCTTGGCCATTTTTTCTACATCAAATTATCTATATCACTTTTCGTTCACCAAAACCACTTGCCCAATAGGCAAATACAAACCTACATACAAGATTGAGGATCAACATACTCCATTTTAAAAAGCTAGCAACCAAAGCCCATAGATGAAGGAGAAATCTTGCAAATTTCCCCTCACAAAGGTACAAAATAAGTTCCCATAATTTATCATTAATGGCACGGTTCTTCCTATATAAACAACTCTCCTTAATCCCATTTAAACTCCCCAAATACCTCAAGAAAGAGAGAGAAGAGAAGAGAACAAGAGAAATCTATAGAAAGAGGTTAATATTTCATTTTGATTTACATGGGAAACAGTTTGAGATGTTGTTTAGCCTGTGTTCTTCCTTGTGGAGCCCTGGATTTGATCCGTATAGTACACTTAAACGGCTACGTCGAAGAAATAACCCGGCCGGTCACCGCCGGCGAGGTGCTGAAGAACAACCCAAATCACGTTCTCAGTAAACCCAGCTGCTCCGGCGTCGGACGCCGAATTCTGATCCTCTCACCGGAGTCGGAGCTAAAGAGAGGCAGCATATACTTCTTGATACCGGCTTCTTCCCTCCCTGCAGAGAAGAAGAAAACCCTCAACTACCTCAAGAAATCTCCCAAGAAAACCAAGAAATGCATCTCCGGAGAGCCGGAGTTTCATCATTCATTATCATCTGTGTCGGAAAGTCATTTGGAGAAGAAGGCGTCTCGCCGGGAAAAGAGGAAAGGCCGGGCCGAAGTATGGAGGCCTCATCTGCAGAGCATTTCCGAGGACTAAAAAACAAGAATTTCTTTTCGTAATATTTAAGGGGTTATTGATTTTTTGTGGATAGTTTTCATTTGATTTTCATTTTCTCCACCATCTGCATGTAATATTAGCAGATTTGGAAACTCAATCAACAGTTTTTTGAAAGTGAAAATTATCTGTTTCCCCCCCAAGAATGTTATACCGAAGAGAGATTGGAATCTAGAAAATATTGTACCATTTGAAGTTCATCAAATTGCAATGTAATTAAAAGAAGTATACATAGTTTCTTTCTCCCTATCTCATATAGTCCAGATCGCACGCTATATGTTATCCTATGAGGCACGTGGTGGAAAATCATTTTCGTTCTTAAGCTTGTAATAATATATATTGTTGCAAAGGTTTTACCTTTTTAATTTACATAATAGTAGAGATCATATGTTTAACTGAATAATGTTCGATTCAACATGTTAAATATTTTAACGTGTCTCTTGCATATTTTGCATTCCTATGCAAATCAAAAAATATTTTTTCAAATCACAGCACAAATTTCAATAATATGCCTCACAGTTTTCAATTTTAAGACTAGGATTTTAATTACTTCAATCTAAACCATTCCAATTATGTATATTTTTCGAGGCGGGCAATGTACCGGTAAATTTTAACAATTCTCATCAAAAATTTGTCACTTTTGCGAGTGTAAATTAAGAGTTCTTTGTCACGGATTAATATATATGTTAGGAGGATGAATTTCATCATCGATCCTTAGTCCTTACAGTCGAACCCCACACACACATGTGCTCGAAGAAATCTTAAATGCGACTTTAGTTAGATAAATGGAAGTTGGATGATTAGTAGTTAGCTTGAAGAATATAAAAGGCTTTAATGATTGAGTTTAGATTAATTAATATATAATTAACTATATTTTGTTTTGACTTTGGATCTAACAACATTGTGCAATTAATACAATTTTTTTTATGGATTAATTAGATAGATAAGTATATATAAGTTTTCCTAAATAGACGGTAAGAGCAATATAATCATATGGTTTCGCTGGCTTTGCCATCTTCCATTCAATTACAGATGCAATGTTTGGGTCAGTCTAGCCCGTAGTGTGATAGCTGTAATCAAATAATAAATATTTATGACTTCTTTTGTAGGGTTCTTGTCATTATTATGATGATTTTTTTTTATTTATTTTTTTTCTTATACGAGGGGAGGGGCCGGTAGATGTTGTTTGAATTTGAGACTTTTACTCAAAAACTTGAGCATTCAACTATATATGTCACTCAACTTCAGAGATAGATATTCAAATTTGGCTTTCTACTCAAAAATTTGAGTATTCAATCATGTCGTGATGTTCTTAAGAAATTCGGACTAAGGAAAAGTACTATAATTAGGATGCTTATATTCACACTACAAATTTTAATAGCCACACCACACATCAATTACATTTAAAATCCTTTAACTTCACAAATTTTCATATTTATGTCCTTCACTTTTTTATGTCATAGTATTATACGTAATTCTTTAATATTTACTGCATCTTGTATAAAGTGGTGCTTATTTTACAAAAATTCCACTAAAAGAAACACTAAATATTTTTAAAAAGTAAAATATTTGAAAAATATAAAAAAACAATATGTTTTCTCATGATTCTCAAAATGTTTTGACTGAAAGTTATTATTAAAAACAAGAATATCTAATTAATGAGTTACTTCGCGAAATAATGAAACAAAAGATATTAAGGGGCATAATCTCATAAAGAATAAAGTTAAAAATCTTTAACACAAACAAATGTGGTACATTTAGTAAAAAGTGTGGTGAGAATATATTTTCCCCTATAATTATCACTAGGTTGCCGGTCCGGACTAAATTAAAGCCAACTAAGCGATCACCTACGGCCCTAGATTATATAGAACTTTGATCATAAAGAATTTTAACGTCATTAATTAATTGAATCTTACATTTTGGATATATATAATTTGGATATGTCCTTGTACTAATACATGAATTGTACTGAATTGGTAGTTTATTTCCTCATTATTAACCAAACATTGTCAAGTTTATTTTTTTAATTTTAGGCATTTGCAATAAATTTTTTGTGACACTAAATTTAGCCAGGGCTTCTGGGAAATTTTTGTTTGAAGACATACATATATGATAGTTGTAATTAATATTGAGAGTAAAGGACTATTGTAGGATATTGTATATTGTGATTCTTTTACATTCTTTACGTGTATTATTTTTGGTACATATCATTCTTGTAATCTTCTAGAGCAATCCTACACTTGTATAATACTTTGTATTCTAATAGTAAATATAAGTTCTCCAATTCTCTTATTCTATATGGTATCAGAGACTTCATTCCCCTAAAAGCCATTCGATCCCAACCCTAGCCGTCACCATCTTGCTGCCACCATGAATACCTCCACCAATCCAACGGATTCTGTTCACTCGACACCTTCCTCAAACGAACCAGTGCTCCTCAGTCTCTCCGTCCCAAATCCGTCTGCGGAGATCGGAAGAGCCATAGCCAAACCCCGATCAAAATTATCCTCGGCCAATTATTCGGCTTGGTTTGCGCAGATTCATAGCCTCCTAGTTGGCTACGATCTCCTTGGTTTTGTCGATGGAACCCTACCATGTCCTCTTGCCACAATCACAGTTGATGGCAAGAATGTCTCTAATCCCGATTTCGGCCATTGGATACGAGAAGATAAGCTCTTGTTGAATGATCTTGCTAGTTATCTCTCGCCCAACATTGTCTCTTTTATTGCAGTGGCCAAGTCATCCAAAGAGGCTTGGCAAACCATCCACAGTACCTATGCTAAACCATTTCGAGGCTGAATCCTTCATCTCAAGTCGAGCCTCAGCAATCTTCAAAAAGGTGATGCAACTATCACTGAGTATATGCATAATGTTAAGTCTATTGTGAATAATTTGTCTCTTATGAATGCTTTGGCGGATCCGGATGAGTTAACTTTGAATATTTTGCATGGTCTTGGCCCTGAGTATCAAGGACTCTGTGAGGCAGTAAGGGTACGAGAATCATCCATCTCAATTGAAGAGTTGCATGAAAAATTAGTTACACATGAGGCCAATCTTCTTCTCAAATCTTGACTAGCTTTCCCTCTATGTCCACGCCCACCACAGTGAACTTTATTTAGAGAAATTCAGGCACCCGTCAAGGCAGCTATTCCAACTCCTACTCACGCAACCAGCAGCAATCTCGTCCCTTTTCTTTTCCTCCCAATCAGCAGCAGTCAGCCTCTCGAACATCTTGACCTTACAGTGGTTTCTGTCAACTCTGTGGCCAACAAGGCCGTAAAGCAGAGGGCTGTCAGGCTTATCGGTCCATTCCCATCAATGCTGATTTCTCTTATGCTAGCGTAAATTCCTTCCATTCGCCTATTGTCAAGGTGGCAACACCAGCCCCTTATAATCCTTTAGATTGGCTACTTGACACTAGGGCTTCTCATCACATCACTAGTGATCTCAACAACCGATCACTCTACTCGGACTACGTAGGTTTCGATGCTGTGTAGCTTGGTGATGGTAAGAGTTTGCCTATTACTCATACAGGTCATGCCACTCTTTCTCATGGTTCCACTAAATTCCATCTCAAAAATGTTCTTTGTATTCCCTCCATCCAAAAGAATTTAATTTCAGTTCAAAAATTTTGTTCTAATAATAATACAATTATTGAATTCTCACCCTCCTCCTTTATTGTTAAAAACTTGCAGAACGGAGCTCCGATGCTTCACGACGTGGCTAAGGATGGTGTTTACTCGTGGCCTTACAAATGTGGGGACCACTCTTTGCTTTTTCCATTTGCTTTTTCCATTACCAAGTCTACTCCTTCTATTTGGCATTATCGACTAGGGCACCCCTCTTCTAGAATTTTGAGTCATTTAGTTTCCAGTCATAAGTTGTCTATGTTGTCTTCTAAATTATCAAGTTTTCCATGAAACACATGTTCATGCAATAAAAGTCATAAGTTGCCCTTTCAGACGTGTGCTCTTCCGATCTCTCCGCTACAAATAATTTATTCCTTTGTATGGATGTCACCCGTTGTTTCTCGTGATGGCCATCGTTATTATGTATCATTCATTGATCACCATAGTAAATATATCTGGTCGTACCCTCTACAAAAAAAAATCCAATGTTCATGATATATTTATTCGTTTCAAGGCCTCAGTTGAAAGCTCTTTCAATAAGAAAATTAAAACACTCTACATGGACAATGGGGGTGAATTTCTAGCTCTTTCCTCCTACCTATCCATGCATGGTATCAATCACCTAACCACTCCACCTCACACTCCTGAACATAATGGGTATGTTGAACGACGTCATAGACACATTGTTGAGATGAGTCTTAGTCTTTTACAACATGCCTATATTCCTTTCTCCTTTTGGCCTTACGTCTTTGCCACAGCCGTCTATCTTATCAACTGAATGCCTAAGGTCAACTTGCACTATAAATCATCCCTCGAGGTCTTATTTCAACGGCAACCAATTATGATAAGCTTCTATTTTTGGTTGCCTTTGTTATCCCTGGTTAAAACCCTACACTAAACATAAACTTGATGCCAAATCGATACCATGTATATTTTTGGGCTACTCCACCTCACAAAGTGCTTACTTATGTTATGATCCTATTCATCATAAACTATACACCTCTCGTCATGTCCAATTTGTGGAATCTATATTTCCCTTCTCTACCTTATCTCACCATCACACCTCACTGTCTTCTCTTCCCCACAACACCTACATATTCCCTTTTCGGTGCCCAACTCTTCTCCTACCTCTGGTTCCCATGACTTGGAGACTGCTGCATCTTCACCACCTTCCTTGGCCACACATGTCGTACCTGGAAGCTCTCAGCCTGTAGTGTATGTTTCCCATTCCCAGCTTCCCTCCTCTGTCATCCCATCCACCTTACCAGAGCCATCTACTCCACCACGGCAGTTATCTTCTCCAGATGATATCACTCAGCTCTCCAATCAGCTTAAGTCATTATCCATCTCTAGTCGGTCATCTCTCTCTCCACATGTTCCCAATGAGTTGGTGTCTTCTTCCCATGATAACTCCTCTACCTCCACTACATCACCAAGCTCTTTCTCTGCTCCACCTCTCATCAATACTCATCACATGCAAACAAGAGGTAAGAACAATATTCACTTACCTAATCCTAAGTACTTGAATCTTACCACTACCTCCACTTTCCTACCGTTAGAGCCTACCTCTGTTTCCCATGCCTTGAAGGATTCCAATTGGCGGGCTGCCATGTGTTTGGAATTTAATGCTCTGGAGAAAAATAGGACGTGGACACTTGTGCCTCCTGCCTTATCTTATAATGTTGTTGGTTGCAAGTGGGTTTTTCAGATCAAACGGAAACCTGATGGTTCCATTGATAAGTATAAAGCTCACTTAATGGCAAAAGGATTCAATCAGAGGCCGGGTATTGACTTCACTGACACCTTTAGTCCCGTGGTGAAACCTTCCCATGTCCGGTTGATTCTTAGCTTGGCTATGGCTCATAATTGGCATCTTTGTCAGCTCGATGTCAATAATGCATTCTTACATGGGTCTCTCTCTAAGAATGTTTATATGGTTCAACCTCCTAGCTTTGTTGATTCCCAATTTCCGCATTATGTTTGCCATCTTTAGAAATCACTTTATGGTCTCAAGCAAGCACCAAGAATGTGGTATACTGCTTGAAAACATTTTTGCTTCAGTTCGGGTTTGTCAACTCCAAAGCTGATGCTTCTCTCTTTATCTATCGTAAGTCTAGTCTTCTCATGTTCTTACTTGTCTATGTTGATGACATTATCCTGGCTGGGAATCAAACTAGGTTACTTGATGCTTTCACCGTCTCCTTAGCTCAGCGGTTCTATATTGAGGATCTTGGTACTTTGTCTTACTTCTTGGGTGTTGAAACCATCTCTCATGCGGATGGTCTATTTCTCTCCCGGCGAAAATACATTGCTAATCTATTAGCTCATGCCAAAATGCTTGATGCCAAGCCGGTCACTAACCATTACATGCTTCCAATCTTTCTTGTGTTAATGCTGGTGATCCTCTTCCGAATGCTAAAGAATATCGTGTGCTCATTAGGAAGTTGCAATATCTGGCTTTGACTCGTCCAGATGTTTGTTTCTCTATTAATAAATTATCCCAATTTATGCATAGTCCTCATACTTCTCATTGGTCATGCCTTAAGCGCTTGTTGCGCTACCTAAAGGGCACTATTGATCTTGGCATGTTTCTTAAGAAGGCATCTTCTCTTTCATTACATGCGTTTTCTGATACTGATTGGGGTGGTGATCATTCTGATCGTGTGTTTACCAGGGCCTATATTGTTTTCCTTGGCTCTAATCCGATCTCTTGGTGCTCGAAGAAGCAAACCTCGGTTGCACGTTCATCCACTGAATCTGAGTATAAAGCTGTGTCGCCAATGCTTCTGCTGAACTCTCTTGGCTTCAGTCTCTTCTTTCAGAACTTGGTTTTCACAGTACACAGCCTCCTGTTATTTATTGTGATAATGTTGGCGCTACATATCTTTGTGCTAATATGTTGTTTCATTCTCACATGAAGCATGTCGCACTGGATTTTCATTTCGTTCGTGAGCGTGTTCAATCTGGCTCTCTTCGTGTTGCTCAAGTCTCGGCTCATAACCAGCTTGCCGACTTTCTTACTAAACCTCTCTCGGGCCCTCGTTTGTCATCCCTTTGTGTCAAGATTGGTCTCCTTCTATCGTCCATCTTGAAGGGGCGTATTGAGAGTGAAGGACTATTGTAGGCTATTGTATATTGTGATTCTTTTACATTCTTTACGTGTATTATTTTTGGTACATATCATTCTTGTAATCTTCTAGATTAATCCTACACTTGTATAAATACTTTGTACTCTAATAGTAAATATAAGTTCTCCAATTCTCTTATTCCATTTTGAAATTGGGATCTTGTTGGGTGTGCTATAATACTATATGCCGATTTGACTCTGAAGGTGGTCATGTGCTCGTATCATTAGCTGGTATTATGTTACACCACTGTCTGATACCGTTGCGATACCAAAGATTTGGTGCCTGAAACTTGCTATTAATGATCTTGGAGATGGCTTTGTATGATTTTATATATCAATTATAATATTCTTAATTATTATTATAGATATTCTTAAATAATTCCACGGAGTGATAATTTTGAATGTTCGAAATGAATTAGTGTTATGATGATAATTTAATTTATATATATCTTTATTATTATTATTATTTTTGAAAGGATATATATATTTATTACCTCAATAACATAATAATAACATTATTATATCAAATAATAATAACATAACATAACATTATTGGAAGCATTATAGTTCTTTGTTTTTCTTATTTAACTTGCAAGTTGTATTCATTTCTTTTCCGTCTAAAATACTTAATTTAATTAAGAGAGCTTGTACTGAGTTTGCATAATTAAAAGGTGGTGAATGAAACAGGTCTGTCTTATTAGCATGTTAAAGTCAAGGGTGGTTATATTGATATTAGCATGTTAAAGTCAAGGGTGGTTATATTAACACCACACTTTTTACTAACCGCAGAATATTTTAATTATACTCCTCATCCTTTATGTTTTTAATTATTTGCACTAACATCATTAACTTTTTTTGTCATATTTTTATTTTTAACATCTTATTATCATGACATTTTGTATCAAATAATATTTTAATTTTAAAAATTTTATTGCAAATAGCTTAAAATTTTTAAATAAACTAAATATAATATCTAATGATACACAACTATATATTTTCATATGATTTTAAGGTACACAAATCAAAATTTTAAATTATATTTGATCATTAAAAATATGAGAGGATAATTAAACTAAAAATTTGAGAAAAAAATGTAGCAGAAAATTTTAGGGGCTTAAATACTATAAGAAAAAAGATTAGAGATGTTCACATTAATATATAGTATGTTTAGTAAAATGGGTGGTATAGATATAATTAGCCTAAAGTCAAAACTAGTACTGCTTATTATTCATTCTTTTTTGTTTGCCTAATTTTTTATTTTTTAGTATAATTTGAGAATTAGAAGGGAAGATTGAGTGAACTCGAATCAAATAAACTCAATAAGGCGATATTAGGACAAACTAACTAATTTACTCGTGCGTTGCACAATAAACACATATACATCTCTAAAACAAACTTAAGCGAACAATTAATTAAAGGGTTAATTTCACAAATCGTCCACAACATTTGAGCTAAGTCTCGATTTCGTCCCCAACCTTTGTTAAGACACACCACAGCCCCCAACCTTTGAAAAATACGCACAAATCGTCTATTTTTACACGATTCCACAAAATTTTTAACAAAAAGAATATACCCATGAAACTTTTTAATTTTTTTTAAAAAAAAGTTTAAAAATAATAAAAAAAATTAAAAACCAACTCACCC
>CAVNYN010213884.1:0-15133 GCA_963692815.1 Nyctanthes arbor-tristis | reverse complement strand
TTGTGAAAATAGCAAATTTATTACATTCTCAGTTTATGTTCACCTGTCAATATTGGGTGGGTATTAATGGCGTACATCAACGTATAAGTACTTACATATTGTGGGCTGTTATTGACTTTATTATATTTTCAATAAATTTGAAATTAGTGTACGAGACATGTTCAAAACAATCTGGCTATCAAAGAAATATTTGAATTGATGCAAGTTATTCCAATTCCAATATGGTATCGTTCAGATTATTAATTAATTAAGAATAACAGAGGTAGTTCCATTTTGTGGGGCTACAATATTTTTACGCCTAACTTCACAGGACAAATCGTTGGAATTGGTGGAACAACAGTTATTACTTACTAGTACAAATTATTGTTCTCAATCGAACAATAATAATAATAATAATAATAATAATAATAATAATAATGTGCACATCGTTTCAAAAAAATAAATAATAACGTGCACATAGTGTTTTTTTTTATTAAAATTAAAATGGCTTTCTACAAGTTAATATATAAATCAACATAAATGCACTCAAAATTTTTCGTGGGCTCTGATATTTCTTTTAAAAAAAAAAGAAAAAACAGAGAAGGGTGTGCTCTTGACCAAACTCGTACAAAATATTTCTCTAGCGAGCTAAATAGAGCATTAGAGGATGCACTTTCACTGAAATCATTACTTTGACAAGATTATACAAATAAACAATTTCAAGTAAGAAATACCGGTCATTCTATAGAGAGGTGACCGCTCCCCTTAGGGAGAGGTCATGCGAGCCATGTGTACCTGACTTCTCCTTAGAATTTTTTAAAGAAATATGGTATCGTTAAGATACAAAACAGATTACGTGACACTGATGTGATACAGTACTGGTTATTGATATAATTCGAGTGGAATATGATTACGTATTGATATTTTACCATATCACTGTATGGTATTGTTACGACACTAAACATCTAGTATTTGACATTGATACCTCTAATACTTTTGAGAAGTGATGTTACCATATGCCTTACATCCATATACTTCACATAAAACGAATTGTGGCATAACTACACCTTCCAAAAGTTTAGAAAATTTTTATGCGCACTGGAAATACATTTGTGGAAACTTGTAAAGTAAAAAACACTTAAAGATATCGTTTCAAAAAAATAAATAATAACGTGCACATAGTTTTTTTTTTTAAATCTTATTTAAAATGGCTTTCTACAAGTTAATATATAAATCAATATAAATGCACTCAAAATTTTTGGTGGGCTCTGATATTTCATTAAAAAAAAAAGGAAAAAACAGAGAAGGGTGTGCTCTTGACCAAACTTGTACAAAATATTTCTCCAGCGTTAGGGGATGCACTTTGACTGAAATCATTACTTTGACAAGATTATCCAAATAAACAATTTAAAGTAAGAGAAGTATAGCATCGTTAAGATACAAAATTGATTACGTGACACTGATGTGATACAATACTGGTTATTGATATAATTTAAGTGGAATATTATTATGCATTGATATTTTAACATATCACTGTATGGTATTGTTACGACACTAAACATCTAGTATTTGACATTGATACCTATAATACTTTTGAGAGGTGATGTTACCATATACCTTACATCCATATACTTTACATAAAACGAATGGTGCCGTAACCACACCTTCCAAAAGTTTAGAAAATTTTTATGTGCACTGGAAATACATTTGTGGAAACCTGTAAAGTAAAAACACTTAAAGATATATTACATCGGGCATTCTGTATGTTAAATTAGACTATTAGCCTATTCATTTCTCAATAAATTTTATTTGTTTTGAGCAAAGGAAAATTAAATAAAGTACAACAAACTCAAAGATGCAAATATCGGCTCATTAATTTGAGTATTCAATTAGTTAAAAGTATTTAACCATAATAATACAGTTAAAAGAATAGTGTTAAAAACCTCCCAGTGGCTTTATTACAAAACTTCTCATCTCATATTAGATGCACGTCACATGAATTTAAAATATACATAACGTGTATCGATGTACGCCACATAATGTGAGGGGTTTTGTTACAAGTTTTAAAACATTTTCTAACTATTAAAAATAGATTTTGTGGTTTGTATTATAGTACAGTGAATATAGACTTACATTTCAAACGAGAAATCCTGAATTTGAACTACACTTCCCCTCTCCCATATCCCATTTGTATTCTTAGGAGAAAAAAAAAAAAAACAAGCATCTTTTGCCATGCACCCAATGAGCATTTAAAAATTTCTATAGACATTCCTATTTTTGTAGTCTCATAAATGGCACCTATGTGCAAGGGTAGCCCACACTTATTAAACTTTCCAACTAAACAAAACAAAAAAAATTCCATTCAACCAGAATATTGCTATATAGTACTAGTAATGCTTGACATCAATTTAAGTAACATTTAATGTGTTATTAAATGGTAAGTAGAATTAAATGAATAAATAAATAATCCACGTAATTCAACTTATAATTTAGTACTACCTTAATATAATGTTAAATACCAATAGTGCTAAATATCATTTCTCATTCAAAAACGGTGGTTTCTCCTCTATGACCACTTTCTACTATCCGCAGCCCCTCACATGTGGTGTGTGTATATATACACACACCCACAAAATCAGTGATTTGTGGGATCTGATTCAACTCGGACGTTGCATTCTCTGTCTCTCTGCATAGAAATTCACGCCCTTTGAGCAATCAGCAGTGAATCAAAAATGGCGGAGGAGAGCGGGAAGAATTGGGTGTTGACGGTGACGGCTCAGACGCCGACCAACATAGCCGTGATTAAGTACTGGGGTAAGAGGGACGAGAATCTGATTTTGCCCATCAATGATAGCATTAGTGTCACTCTTGACCCCTCCCATCTCTGCACCACCACTTCCGTCGCCGTCAGCCCAGGCTTCACCAGTGATCGCATGTGGCTTAACGGCAAGGTACACAAAAATGTTTCTTTGTTGATCACTATTTAAAGTTTTTGTTATCTTGATCTTTTCGATTAATTTAACCGTTGTATATGAGCTTAGGCTTTCATTTAAGTCTTTTGTTTCGACTCACCGGGTGCATTTTCACGTTTAATTAATACATGGGCTGCGATGAGAGCTTGATACTGTGTTTAATCATGTCGTCTGAAAAGTTAAAGCTGTTAGAGTTAAGTTCTTTTTAAGATTTATGACTTCTATTATTTAATTTTACATCCTTTGTTTTGATTTTCAAAATTTTTCATCCAAATTATGTTAATTTCTTAGCTCTTAGTAGCAAGCAGGAAGGGGGAACGTATTCTGTTACAATTTTAATTAAGACTGAGTCAATTTTGATATTACATCCATTCTTGCATAATTGTGTTTAGGTCTGTTGAGTAGAATTGATGTTTTTTGCCGCACTGGAAAGATTTTTCTTCTTTTTACAGTGATTGGTAAAAGAAATGTTTACTGGAAGAGGTTCTGAGTTCATTTTTAATGTATGAATTTCCTGTTAATACAGGAAATATCACTTTCTGGAGGTAGATACCAGAGTTGTTTGAGGGAACTTCGTGCGCGTGCTAGTGAAGTTGAGGATGAGGAGAAAGGAATTAAGATCAAAAAGAAGGATTGGGAAAAGCTTCATGTGCACATTGCTTCTTATAACAACTTCCCCACTGCCGCTGGCTTAGCTTCCTCTGCTGCTGGTTTAGCCTGCCTAGGTAAATCTAGACATACTGTGCAGCAGATCTTTAACTTACAAAGATACTGGGGCCTTTTGTAATTAAAATATTTGGCTGCTGGAATTATTATGTAGTTCCTCTTTTAAACTCAGGAGGCATAACATCGTAGAATTAAGAACCATGTTGAATTAATGGATACAAGTGGTCTATGTAACGTTGTTTGTTAAATGAAGATAATGTGGTGGACAAGTAATGGGATTTTGATACAAATATTAAGTGATTGTCGTGCTATTCTCTGTGAATAGTCTATTATGATCCTTGATGCTAACTGTTTTGGAGATGTTATTTGTTATTTGACCCAAATGTAAGCTTTGGTAGACTCCATTTCCATGACTAGACCATATGGTTGGTTTACGCGTCAGCTTACGTGTCAATCGTGCAAAAATAACAATATACATGTTCTGATAGCTTTGAGAATCTCAACGTATGTTTTTAATATGTTCTTGCTGTTATCAACAAAAGCTACAATAACATCAAGAATCTATTTCAGTGGTCACACATGCGAACAAAGGATCTGAATCTTAATCTGTTTTTAAGAGTTGGACAGTTGAAGCATACTTAGTTGCTTACATGTGTTTATTGTACTAGTATGGTGCAATAATTGATTGTATCACATGCCTGCTTGCTTTAACGTCATAGCATTTTTAAGGTTTGATTGCCAAAGATTTTGGACAGCTAATTTAACCAATAACCTTCTCTTTGTGCTTTCCTTTTACAGTGTTTAGTCTTGCTAAGCTAATGAATGTGAAAGAAGATCAAAGTAGACTCTCTGCTATAGCAAGGTATTTTATCTCTATGAGCTTTTGTTTACTTTCTTGGTCTATGGCCAGTTTCTGGATCTAACTTCTGTTTAGTGGGGTTGGGTACATATTATGCCTTTTGTTGTTGTTTAGACTCCTAGATATTTCATTAATAATTTATGTTTTCAAACATGAAAAATGATTAGTTTTGCTATCCTCATGTAGGCAAGGTTCAGGAAGTGCTTGTCGCAGCCTGTATGGTGGATTTGTGAAGTGGATCATGGGAAAAGTATGATTACTTTCTAAGTTTAATTATAGCCACATACCTTATTCTTGTTGAAAACATGATATTTTGCCATGGTTCTTTTTCTGATATGATTAGCTTCTAAGTTTTATTAATAGCCGCATAGCTTATTCTTAGCTTTCAAAATACTATTTGCCATGCTTCTTTTTCTGATTCCTTTTCTCTAAACCGTATGCAGGAGGAAAATGGTAGTGACAGTGTTGCTGTCCAACTGGCTGACGAGAGTCACTGGGATGACCTTGTTATTATCGTCGCTGTTGTATGTACTTTTTCTCTTACAAACAGTCGTTACCCTATAAAACCTCATTATGAATTTTGCATCTTTTTATTGGACCTAGTTCTCAAGATAAAATATCAGCAGATCTCTCTCTTCCTAGAAGATGACACTTTACAACTAGGAGAAGTGCTATTTTCAGTCATTTACTATAACTATAAAAAATATTGACTTTTCTAAATTTTTAAAAATGTTTACTTATTATTTTGAATGCCAAAATAATCTTATATTTTTACACATATATTTAATCTTTGTGTTAAAACATACAATATTTTTTATTTGATCTAAAATTTTATATTATACTACTGACCTGTTTGCTTTCGAAACTTGAAACCAAAAACATTAAATGTCCTGCTGCCTGTCATTTCATGATGCATCTAAAATGCATCAAGATTCTTCCCTTTGAAGCAGATACTGAGGCCGAACAAACACAAGAACTCTCAAGTTCTTTAAACTCAAGACAATTCTTGAAATTAATTTGTATTCATAAAAGAGAAATGATCAATACAATGAAATAAGCCCTCTACTTATTGGGTTCAAAATAAATCTAATTCTGCGATAATTAAGGAAATTACCACTAAAACAAGTAAGGCACTGAACAAGTAAGCTACTAGAACAAGTAATATTAATTGAAAAAAAAAATCCGAATCTTCTAGAATAAACTCTTCATTTCCATCTTGCATTAGATATACTGGTCAGGTTTCCTATGATCATCATTCTGTGAAATGCTTTCAGTTTTATGTGCTAAAATGTTACTGATTTCAGGTAAGTGCCCAACAGAAGGAAACAAGCAGTACCTCAGGGATGCGTGAGACAGTTGAGACCAGTATGCTTGTACAACATAGAGCAAAGGTACAAAATTATCCTACTAATTGTTTTGAGTACTTTTGAATAGCTTTTATCTTAGAATTTTAATGCTTTATGCTGCCCAAGTGATCCCAAGGATGTAAAAGTTTCTAATATGATTTATCTATAGTGTCTTATTCTGATGACCAGAACTCTATTCGATATTGAGACATAAATTTTTCCACAATTCTCATTCCATACTGCATTTTTCCAGGAAGTAGTGCCCAAACGCATAATTCAAATGGAGGAAGCAATAAAGAATCGTGATTTTCCATCTTTTGCTCGTCTGACTTGTGCAGACAGTAATCAATTTCACGCAGTCTGCCTGGATACAAGTCCCCCTATATTCTACATGAATGACACATCTCACAGGCAAGCAATCTTTACAGTTTGATTACCTTTGGCTGGACTGTGGTTATCCATCCTTTCTTGTCAATTATAGTTCCATAAATTGTAAATTTTAATATCGTTACGGCATTAAATTTTTCAGGATAATCAGCTGTGTTGAGAAGTGGAATCGTTTCGAAGCAACCCCTCAGGTTTTTTTCTTTCTCACTTTGAGTTTTTGATCTTGCTCAAAAACACAAATTGCATAATAATTCCCCATGGATTTGCAACACAAAATAGGAGACTAATAAACTGGGCTTCCCTAAAATTAGTTCTAGATAACATATAGATAGGAGACTAGGTGCAAAGCGGGTTTTACCATCTAAGAACTGAAGCAAGCAAGTCATGTTCCATTTCTTGCTGACTATAGTTGAAGAAACTGCTTCAGAATATTGATTCTTATTTTAACAAGCTAGGCTAAATGATCTTCCGACATGGGGCTTACGGCCAGAATACACATCAGAAGCACTTGATATGGCACAGTCTGGTTTCTCCAGGAATTGTTGTTTATGAATGCAATTATTTATAAACGGTTCCAGTTCCAATTATAAATGGGTGGGTGTCAACATTGTGTTTGAGATCTCCCGTGAATGTGATATGGAAGTGAGAGATCATCTCACATCCATATTAGATGCCAACCATTTATAACTGAAATCATTTATAAATGGTTGCCAAGCAGACTCATAATATTGAACTGAAAATTAGTGCATTAGTGAATTTGTTTGGGTAAAGTTTGGGCCTGAAACTCTTTATATTCAGCCAGTGACTAAAAATCAGATATTTGTCAGGTGGCTTATACATTTGATGCTGGGCCGAACGCTGTCCTCATTTCTCAAAATAGAAAGACCGCTGCCCTCCTGCTTCAAAGACTACTCTTTCACTTCCCTCCTAACTCAGATACTGACCTGAACAGGTGCCTTTCTGAATCTGGAATCACTCTGTTAAAAGTGATCCTAACATGTTAATTTCTGGGATAAATACAATCTTTCGTTAACTCTTGAGATATACCCATCTTATATGCTCTTTGCCATGTGCCTTACACTTTGCCACGTGCCTTGCTCTTTGCCACGTGCCTTGCCGTTTACCAGTTATGTTATCGGCGACAAGACAATACTACAAGATGCTGGCATTCAGGACATGAAGGATGTGGAAGCTTTGGCTCCACCTCCAGAGATTAAAGATAATATTCCAACACAGAAGTGCAGGGGAGATGTTAGTTACTTCATTTGCACCAGACCTGGAAGAGGTCCCGTTGTGCTAACCGACGTAAGTCTGTCTCTTCTTGACCCCAAAACCGGGCTTCCCAAGTAAAAAAAGGACCGAGTTGTCCATTTTCAGGTGTATTATCTTAAAATTATAAGCATTTTGTATCTTTTAATTCGAGGATTCTGCTATTTCATGTTAGCTTTGGTCCCATTCCTTTTTTATTTTTTCTTTTATGAACCAAATTTGTGTAAGCATCTTTTCTTGAATTAACCAAATAAGTGATAACCTTCTTGATGGAGTTATGGAGTGGTGATTTTGATCTCCTGCCGCCAGAGTCACATGTGGCACAACAGGCGCGAGCCATGTGTAAAGGGGGTGGCGATCTTTCACAGGCTTCTCATGTGCGGTGGCAGGGTCAAGAATTTTTTTCAGTGCGGTCAGAAATTTGTAAGAAATAAAAAATAAAGACTAGTTCAAAATCACATGAAGCTAAAGTTCCATAAGCTAAATTTATAGCTTTTAATCCTATCAGCATTGAATTTTCTCAATTAGCATGAGAATTAAATGGTTTGAGTCATCCTATTGTTTGAACCAAAAGCAAATGATTCAAAGAGCTAATGTTTCAAACCCATATTTCTTAGCCAGAGTAAAATTCTGTGCCATAACTCCCAAATTTGATTCCTTCACCCAGAATAAAGTCACTTTCGCCTAATGCCTATCAAGACAACAATTGAACTACCAAAAGCAACGCAATATTTAACCACAAGAAAATTAATTAAATTAACCCATTTACCAAACAAATCAAAAAAACACACGTTTATAGAGAACGTGGGAGTCCAAGAACATGTACTAGCATATCTGAATCCTTATGATTGAGGCATGCAAGACTCTTCGCGTCGGTGTGCCTTATTGAAACTTTGGTTTAATTTTATTAGTTAATTTAATACTTTTACTAGAGCGTGGGAACGCCTTATTGAAGCCTTTGTTTAATTTCATTATTCATTTTAGTATTTTTACTTTTAGTTTATTTTATTCTAGCTCTTCCACTTCTAGCTTAGTGCCCAAGTTAGTAAAATACTTTTTAAACTCTTGTTTTCAGTTGTTGATTTTAACTAAATAAACATATTACTCTTTAAGAATTCATCATATCATTTACAATTTGGTAATTCTTTTGAATTCAATGAATTAGTAAATTGAATTATCGTTCTTCACGTTCCAATTCCTGATGATACTCGTGTGAATGGAGACGATATTCAGATCCGCCAAATCGATTTGTTGGCACAACGGTTGACTGCAGTTGAGACTCAAAATGCTAAAGTGTTTCGACTGAATGCGGACGTATTGGAGATTCTAACTGGTGGCCGGATGGGACGTGGAAGTGGCGGCACGGCCTGCAGTCGTGGGGTCGGAAGGGGAGTCTACCGTGACCCTCTGTTTGTTGAATCGTGGGATGATGAGGAAACAGCTTTATTCGATAAACCGATGGTGGGTAGATATGCTGACGCCAAAAATTTCATAACCTTAGGGTCCATTTTGGATAGATTTATAATTGATTCTATTTATAAATGAGTCTAATGATTGTATTTTGTTAGAAACGTGTCAAATATAAATGCAAGGTGTCAATATTATAATTATTGTCACATGTCCAGTTAAGTACAATCATTACTCTTATTTTTAATAGAACCAATTATAACTCTTTCCAAACAGTGATTCACGTTTCATCAATGTTTACCCCACTGAATTTTGTCAATTGATGACTTGGAAATGGAACGACATTGGCGAATTAGAAGAAGTAATATCTAGGTACGTTAGTGGTATGCAATGCAATATCCAGAATGTTATTAAATTATTTGTACGTTACACTCTTTGAAGCTTACCAACATGCAATTTAAGTTAGAAAAACAATTTCTGAAGCAAGACAATTCAAGTTTCTGGGATGAGCTAGAATTGCAGACGTGATCAACAAAAGCCTCAAACTGGTGTTGTAAGCAATGGACCCCAAAATGGTGAGTTTGACCAGGCTCGAGATGCCCGATCAAAATTTTTTCTTCTGTCAGGCAGAGTGCCCTAATTTCTTATGATTCTTTCATGAATGAAATGGTCGAGAACAATGATTTTTGCAATCGTAAATTGGCATTATTTGAGAGTAGTGACATCATAGAGCAGAAACATTAAGATTGTCACTATGACATTGAACAAATTAATGTTCAACTTAGTAATCAGTGAAACCGCTGAAGGTAATTTGGGTACTGCTGTTGATTTGTACGACTCTCGTTCAATATTTGATGCGGAACCCAATTCTAAAATTCATAATGAAGATTTTGCAAAAGCTGAGGTAAATTTTATGTCTATAAATACATATATGATAATTTTGAGGTCACATTTCATCTTAGTGAAAGTGATCAAGGAAAGGTGAATGAAGAATTTTGGATGATTTGGTTGTGGAAAACCAGAGGATATCATTATCACCTAAATCACAACATGATATTTTAAAAGTTGGAACTATGAATCATGGCCATCCATACACATGCATGCAAACAGGGATGTTCAATTGTATTGATCAATAACTATACAATTATATTTCATGAAATTGAAGCGAGTTTATACTCAGTAGAGATGAAGGAAATTCTCAACAAGGATAACGTGCACCAACAATATCATCTCATGTGGAAGCAGTTGCCAAAATTAATGGAAATCACAGGGAAAAAAAATAAAAAAGAATTTGTGAGGAGATTTGAATACTAGTGCATCAATAACGGTGGAACATGATTCTAGTGGTCAAACGAAATTATGCAGGAGACAGAGAAATGAAAACATGATTTAGATTACCATGTTGAAGGATTCCTTGAAATCTAGGATTTATGCTGCTTGTAACGATGATATCTCGTATTTTGAACATGGCAAGAAATGACAAAATTTTAGATCAAAATTTGAGGGCAAATTTTCCTGACCCTGGGAGGATGATAGACTCCAAGAACAGACAATAGCGTAAATGGAAACCTATGATTGAGGCAAGCCTTCAAGACTCCTCTGGAACGCCTTATTGAAACCTTTGTTTAATCTCATTATTATTCATTTTAGTCTTTTTATTTTTAGTTTATTTTATTATAGTGCTTCTACTTCTAGCTTTGTGCTCAAGTCAGTAGAATACTATTTGAACTCTTGTTTTCATTATTAGAGTTGCTGGATTTTGACTAAATAAACAGATTTCTCTTTAAGAATTCATCATATGACTTACAATTTAGTAATTCTTTTGAATTCAACAATCTAGTAAATTGAAGAATCTGGAGACACCAGGTGTTATGCGCTATGTACGCAGGCTGTCTTCAGATCAAGTTTGACGCTATGTGTATGTATATGCAGTGTGAATGGTGTGATCTTGTTTTTCTAGCGACTTTCTGACCATTATCTGAAATGGTTTTGCGGGCATGGTATATAGTGTGATCATTCCTCACTTTTAGTGGGACGCACTGAAGTCGAGCCTGCACTCATCTCATGGAGGCTCCGCCTCTGCTCACGTAGTTACGTGTACTGTTTACTTTAGTGACCAAGATGACTTGTCTTCGCAGTAAAAACACTTCCGTATCATTATATTTGATCTGAGTTTGAGTCACTACCTCACTTTTACGATATCCACTATTTACTAAAATAATAATGATAATAATACCATAGTTTTATTATATAGCATCTGGTACTCTTAGAGTACTCAACTCAATACTGCTGACTAATCAGGAATCTGCGTATGAATTTAAAGGACTCAATTTGTTATTTAATTTGGACCTAAATTCTACACGTGAGTTGTTGATTTGTCAGGAGTATCAGGTGTTCAATAATGCTAGAGTGTAAGAATTTTTTTCCTCTATATTGTGTTGTGTTCCTATTGAAAATAATAATAATAATAAAATCAATCAATCAGTAAATCAATAAATAAACTATCTAAAGTAAACTTCAGTGGGCAAGATTATATATTTACCTTTTTTTATATATTTTTTCAAATTTTATTTATTCAAATGATGACGCATATTTTTTACTTTATATTCCCTTTCTCTATTTTATTATTTATTCAAATTTCTTTATTTATTCAAATGATGACGCATGATTTTACTCAAATATTATTTTATATGTTGGATCCAACTTTCTCCATGACTGGGGGAGATATAATAATATATTGAAATTAAAATATTAAATTACAGTATATTATTATATGCGGGCGTTATTATTTTATTTCTATTTTCAAAACGACACTATTTCCTTCCCCAATGTTTCATAAAAAATATCAAAAGTACAGTGTTTTATTATTCACTAGTCATTTCAATTTGTGCATTTGAATTTGTCTTTAGTCAAATTTCGACCTTTTGGAAAATCAAACTTTCACGAAAGTAAAAGGGAATTTGACACAAATAGTCCCTAACATTAGCTAGTCCATAAAATAGTCTTTATCATCAAGGTGATGATCACCATTTTTATCTGACACTAAATAATAAATCTGTTTAAATGAATCACAATCCTACATTAAATTAGATCTAACTAAATGTCTATTTAAATGCTCGGCAGCAAATGTTATAATCAAATGTCTAGCGCCATAAATAGTATCAGACACTTGCGTCGCGTGCATCGGCTAACATGCTATTGGTTAATTGAAGTGTGTGGAATCATAGAGAAAACATAGTATTAATTGATAAGTATTTTAGAATGATTTACATATTTTGGTTGGCTTATTATTTGATGTTTCATAACAAGCTGCATAATCACCATTAATGATAAATAGTACTGTTCTTAAACTACAACAGGGAAATCTCTAGTATTCCAGAGTTACCAAAGATTCGGTATTTTTGATAAACGAAAACAACATAAAATCCGACATCAGTAAAATGTCCATGCTTTTTCTCGAGGTCTAAATGATATTCCTCCCATAAATAATACAGGTTGAGAAAGTATGTAATTACTTACTTCTGCGGTTACTCATCCCCGATCAAAAGGGTCTTCAAGATTGAATCTATTATGACATTATCAAGATATGCAAACAGATGTCCAGCATCTGGTAATTCATGGTATTTTATCCAAGAAAGCTTTCCAACTATGTAGCGTTGCAGCGAAACGGGCACCAATCCGTCCTCAACGCCTTGCCACAGATGAACCGAACCTTCTCCGTTAGGAACAGGGTTCTCAAGATCCATAGGATCGAACTCCCAGCGCCCAAATGCGACCCTCAGGTCACGATGGAAGGACTCGAATACTCCTTGTTGACTTGCATATTCCTGCATAATAACCAAGGCTTAACTATAACGCTGCATGAAACATACAAAAATTATCTAAAGCCAGACAGTTCGTTCCACAAGGAACCAACCTCGTTATGTGGTCCAACATAAAAGGAACCCCCACCCCCATTCCCACAACCCCATATTGCCACATGCTACTGTCCAATGTCTCCACATCAGAAGGTTGGTTCGTTACAGAACTAGCCGTCTGGTTCTAGATCATTTCCATTCAAACAGATATATATGTGTTCTCTTATAATGCTAGTACCATTCTTGTCCCCTGCTCAGGAGGAGGAGGTTTAGAGAGAAGTTTCAAATCAGGGGCCAAAAAATTTGGTTTTCCAGCCGTAACGGAAGAGGAAGGAAACCACTTCTGAGTGTTCCACCAATAGACGAGCCATGGCGTATAATGCACAACTCGAAGAGCCCATTGGTCCTCTCGGGGCTGTAGACTATATGCTTCTGTAGATAAGTTTTCTGGAAAACCAGACCACCAGTAGTTGATGACTGGAACAACCAGTACTGCTCCAGCCAACCTGCCATCATCTTAATGAGCATTAAAGAAACAAGTAAAAGATCGACCAAGAAGGCATCGTATCTACCCTCAGACATAAATTTTTCCGAAACATTTGAATACTGTAAAGTACTGTCAAATCGGTCTTAACGAACATTTCAAGAATAGTCGATGAAACTACGAATTACCTATGAGGAATGTACTTAAGACAGCCCCAAACAACCTGTCCTCCCATGGAAATTCCAATGACATAAAATCTGTCACCAAGTTTTAATTGTTCACCAAGCTCTTCTATATCTAAAGCCGTGCTTTTCATAGTTCGTTTTGGATCCGGATCACTCTCACCATATCCTGGTCTATCGAAAGACACAAAGTATATCCCCAATTCCTCAACCAACACCTAAATAAAACGCGCGTAAACCAATAGAAACAGCAAAAATTTAGTCCCCTGCAGAAAAGAAACTAATTAATCGAATGACCAGTCATAAAAATACCGATTTAGCAAAAGAAGCATCGTGTCGACCACCGGTATAGCCATGAATCAAGATGATCTTATATTTAGCTGTTTCTTTTGGTACTCCATGTTCCTTATAGGCCAAATATCTTCCATCTCTAAGCTTGATTCGGGGTGCGGTGACCGGCGGTCCACCGGGAGAACCACATTTATTAGGAGGTGGAGGAAAGGCCAGATATGCCCATGCCAGAAATCCAATCAACAAGACTACTGTAATTTTCCAAGACATTTGCTGAAGATATAAAACAACTATTTAAATTAACCCCTCCTGTAATAAATGTAAGAAACAAAAAGTGAGAATCTCGTTGCGAGTTTGACAAACAAGTTAGGCTTGAAAACTACACGAGACAGTTCATTATCATGGGAATTCATGGATGATCATGCCCAAACATGACAATTTGAGGTAGAAGTTAACCAAACTAGGAAAAACAAAGAAGATATGACAGGACCCTCAGAAACTAATACACCGTGGAATCCGACTGTAAAATTAGAAGGGAGGAAGAAGAAGATGGGATTCGTGACGATTGAAATTTTTGTTGAATATGCATACAAGCATATTAGTCATTTGTCGGATTTCGCCCCTTTTTTTTTTTAAACTGTTGGGAAAAGATCAGTAATCAAGAAACCAACAAGACAATCCACTTCTTAATGTAATAAAGTAAGCCTCAGTGATCTGTCCCAAAATTTTGGTTCGGACAAACATTCTTAATCCAAATATAAAGTTACAAAAACTTGTTAGAACCCAAGTGTGCCATGATGAAGAATTCAAATTGAAATTTAAAAAAATAAATAAATAATAATAAAGAAAACATACCAGTTCAGAGTTCTGCCCAATTAAATTTAAAAGAAAATACAATTGCAAATGAAAGTAAAAGGAAAAGGGAGCACCTGAATGTGATGGAGCTTGGGCCTCTTATCAGGAGGCAGTGGTTGTAATACAAAAGAAATACACTTACTGATTGATGAAACTTTTTTATGAATATATAACCCCCTACCTTTTGGTGAATTATAGAAGCTTCCATTGATTACTGAGACGTGGGGTCCGTCATCATAAGTAGAATTTATTATAATTGGTTGAGTAATGTTAAATAAGATACACGCTGCTGTCATGTACCAATGCAATGCAGGCCACGTAAGGTGGGTGGGAAATTTTGTCATAAAGGTTTTTAAACATTTTTTAAGTGTTATGAAGGATGAAAATTTTCAGAAATCCCCTCAATGTTTTGTAATAAAATCCCTCAGTGTTGCGTGTTATATATAATGTGTATCCATACACTCTACAAAAGTGGAAAATTTTGTTACAAAACTCTCAAAAACTTTTGGAAACTGCCTCTATGAAAGGATGCGCGACAATTTTGTAACGTGTCACCTCTTATCGAAGTGAAAAACCCGT
>CAVNYN010213879.1:0-15693 GCA_963692815.1 Nyctanthes arbor-tristis | reverse complement strand
GGGGACTGATGGGTGAGAGAGGGATTGAGTGATTTGGTTGGGTGAGAAGTCGACGACCATTAGGGATTCAAAATTCAGAATTTCTGAATTTTTTTTACTTACCCAATCAACAACGCCATCGTCAGTCGTCACATCCCCTTCTCATGGTGTAACCCCACGAGACTCTCGTGGGTGAACAAAACCGATGATTACTATATAAAAAGCAGTGGTAGAACAAAAAGCTTCAATAAGTTCTCATGGGAAATGGAAGTATTACAAAGAGCTTGAGCAGTTCTGTAGAAATGGTATAACTTATTCCTTTTCTGAAGTAATTAAAAAAGTAATAATTTAAGGAAAAAAGAAAATCTAGTTTTGTCATTTTTGTTTCCTTATGTCCACAGTTCTAATTGATACACCACTGGTTTCTGAAGAGGAGAAAACAATATTTGTACCTCAAAGCCTTCTTTTCTTTTTAAATTAATTTTTAGGCTTTGTAACAGAGGAGGGCTTCCATTAAATATCTGCAGGCTCTCCTGATCTAGAAGATGAAGGTAATCACGATCCCACAATTCAACATATTATCCAACATATATATATATATATATTTAGTTGATTTTATTTAATTAATATAATGTGTGTATATAATTAAAGTTTCTCTCAACTTTTGGGCAGTATTAGGTTTTGAGGGAATTCAAACACGGATTAATTTCCTACTAGGGAGAGGCGGTTTTGGAGGTAGGTAGAGGTGGTCATGGTGCAATGAAGAGGGGCATTAGAATTTATTCATTTCTAAATAGCCTTACTTAATTTTCTAAGAAAATTGTGGTACGTTTGGCCATCATTTATAAGTCGCATTGGTTTAATCACAATTTATTTTTTTGACTTTTTGTTATGTGACATGATTTGATTGGTTAAATTTGGTTGAGTAGTGGAAAAATGTGGTTTGGTGTGATGAGCTCGTGAGGGGTCAAATGTACACTTGCAAATATCCCATTTATAAATGATTTCCAATCTGACCCTGGTGTTTTTTAAGATAACAAGCTCAATGTACAAAAGCCTAATAAAGGCTCAAAATGTAACAGTAAAGAAACTGAGATTCAAAGACACAACTTGTATTTATGCTATGGATGAAAAAATGAGCAACCTGCCGTCAAAAGTAATAAAATCATTTGCATTTTTTAGAGTAATAACTGATAGAAGTTACCTATACCTTGTCACCAACGTAAAAGCAGTGATAAAGAAATAAAATTAACACTATGTTTATGGCTATAGCTTCTTGAATATTATGGAATGGAATATGAATGATCTCAAGCAATGACAAAGTATACAAAAATACAATATTTGATATCAGAATCTACATGATACTTAGCACATTTATGTAAAGTTAAATATATGTTGCCAAAAATATATTTGCAAATACTAATTCCCATAAATCACTTGATCAAAGCTATGTACTATCTCAGGAAGGAGACAAAAATACATGCATCATCTTGCTTAGATTTGATAAGTCTAATATCATCACTAACCCACTAAAGCCGCGGTGAGCAAGCAAAATCAATACCTTTTATTGGGACATGGACACAAATAAGAAATTATAGTAATATAATTCAATTGCCTAGGTTGAGGCTGTGGGATCCTTTAGGTCTTAGATTCGAGTCCCACTCCCACCAACCGAGAGTTGTGTGGGATTTTTCAAACCGAGAGTTGTGTGGGATTTTCCAACATTTACGTTGGTTTGTCTATTTCTTTAGGTTACGTTTCCTTAGACATAAATCTATACGCATTTGTGCCTCTTAGAATGCAAATTGTATTTGTAGTTTTTTCAGAAAAACAAAGGGAAGCAAAATATCCATTTTAAGATGCAGTCCATTTGATTTGAAACGTGAGGCTAATTAGCCAAGCAAAAAATATAAGTCTGTGAATCCAACATACCTAGAAGTCTACATCCAATTTTCATTTTCGCACAACTATAAATCTAACTGGGACAGATAACTAGAATATGACAAGAACCAGAAAACCAAACAAGTCCCCTACTAACCCAGGAAGGAAACAATAATTCTATCAGGACATTTTTATTTGGCATTTTTGAGTGACATTCTTATTCAATCCGGCTATGAAAAGAATCTACTCGGAGAGGATGTTCCTACTTGGCACATGATTTGGCTTCTAGGCTCCACAAGGAAAAAAAGGCTGATTTGCTCCAATTCTCCTCCTTCACAAGTTCTGCAGCTCGCCTTCCTTCCCCTCTACTCCCCCAACCCAGCATACAAAACCCCAAATCCTGGCCGCCATTGCCCACTGCTCGCAGCTGCCGAAAAGCACTGCGTTGTCCCCACAACTCCACTGATAGGAAAAATCTCCCCCACCCAAATAAAAAACCCCCTTCCGATTAACTTCAACCCCCGCCCACCAATGGGTAAATCTGATTTAAACCTGACTGAAATCAGATTCTTCATTTTTAGCATCCATCAAGAACAAGTGTGATTTTCAGCAATATATGTCAAAATTCTGTTCAGCAATATATGTGAAAATTCCATTTTGCCTTTTCTATTGCATCCCATTTTTTTACAGAAACAAAATGGAATGATGAGCGGTGCCGAACAAAATGGAATGCCGAGCCGAATAGAGTTGTAGGATTTGAAGAGAACCTCACCGTGGAGCAATGCCGACCTTCTTTCACCTCTTACGGTGGTGGGTCGCTATGGGTTCCGAATGGCTAATGGGTTTGTGCACTAGTTGGAAGGAGGACGAATTTGTGAATTTTCGGTTTCAGATTTCGAAAGGGGAGCAACATCTTATTCTCAACACGGGAAAGGCTAAAGGGTCAAAGGGGGAAGTTAAGCAAATCAGCCTTTTTTTCCTTGTGGAGCCCAGATTGGGAGATCGGAAGCATGTGCCAATTTAAGTAGGAACGTCCTCTCCATGTAAGGGGAGGACGTTCTTTCCATAGACGGTTGCATTCTTACGTGGCATCTTAATAAATCATCTTGTCATTAAAACGGTAGCTCTGGTCAGAAATTAAAATCCCCAAATTTACTCTCTCTTTGCAATTCCTATACGCATTTCTTTTTCCCTCTCACTGTATATTGTCTTCTTCCTCCTCAAATGCCCATGTCTCTCTGTCTTCCCTCTCTAGACTTTAGCTTTCAATTTCTGCAAATAGTTGAGTTTAGAAACGCTTCCAATGCAAATGCATAAAAGAGAGAGAGAGAGAATCTAAATAAAACAAACTGATTTTATTATTGGGGGATTTTCCTAAATTTCACTTAATCCCAAAAATCTGATTTTTGAAACCTAAATCTAACACCCAAATCTTCATGAAAGCAGACTTCCTCAATTGTAAAGGGCATAAAAATTCGAGTTTTTATTTTATGACATATTTAGTATTTAGTCTTGAGTTCAATTGCGCTTTTAAGTATACTAGTGCATGATTAACGTACGATTAATTCATGATAAAATGTAGAACACTGCCCTCCCTTATCTCCAAGTTGTATAAAAAAAAAATTATAATTCTCCCTCCGTTCTAAAACGATAGTCCACTATTCCATTTTCAATTGTCCCAAAAAGATATTCCACTTGCTATATTTAGCGGGTATTTAATGCTTCATTTCCATATGTTCCCGTAATTAATTGTTGTTATTTAGCTATCTATGCATTGAAAGTATTTCAGTTGATTAAAGAGACATAAGGGTATATATGGAAAAATAAGGTAAAATTTAATGTTTCAACTATATTAATTATCGTTTTTTAATATATGTGAAAACAAATTTTGTATTATCTTTGTGGGATGGAGGGAGTATTAAACAGAATTTTATTTTATTTTATTTTTTAATATTAACATATTATTACAAACTATTTGTAGGAGAACATAATCGGATTCTAAATTTAGAGAGTGAAAGCCACTTATGCCCTCAGACTACATGATTCTTGGCATCATGAGAAATAGAATATTTAAAGAGTATATAAAGGATTTTGATCACATGAGACCAGTACTGGTTTTATATGTAGGTCTTAGTACCATGTGAGAGAGTGTGTCTCCATAACAGAGACACCCTCAAGCTTCAAAACAAGACTTGGTATGTGTGTTCGTGTGTGTGTATATATATATATATATATATTAATATTTAAGGGGCATATATTTTTACAATGCTACTTTTAAGGGAAGTGTGTGGATATATATATATATATATTTTTTTTGATATCGGGATGGTTCCGCCTATCAATACTTTTGACAAATGAATTTGACAAATAATCTATATCATCCATTTTAAATAATACTCTAAGGGTAAAAAATTAGCCTAATTTTTCCCGCACATTTTGATCGGTGCAATTAAAATGTTGCAGTGCTGACATTATCATGCCCTCATTAAAATGGGTTTCAATAGAGAGAGATGTTTGTGGTGTTGTATAGTTTGTAGGCTTTAATTTTTTTGTGCAATTTGTTATTCTTAGGGCTGAGAAAGTTGGGTGTCTTTGCTTAAGAATAGCTCGGCAAGTGGCCGGGACACTGGGGGAGATGTTCGTAAGGATTCTAAAAATATTCAAGTGGGCCTGGATGCAGAAAAGGTATTGGAGGTTATGAAAATGAAGGTTGAGCATAGGTTTTGAAAGCGGCAAGAAACAGATGTTTATGTCTCATTTGCCATCAGTCGCAATTCATCAACGCATGATTGAGGGGCCTTGATGTAGCATTCAAAATCCACACCAGAAAAAAGAAGCGTATGCACAAGTTAGTAATTTAGTTGTTGTAATCAAATAAAAAAAAAATTTATTGTTCTATTAGAAACCTATATGGCTTGTGTATAACTGAATAATATCCATTCTAATGCTCTAGTTGTTGTAATAATATCAATTCTTTGCCAGGTCAATTAGTTTAGATTATACATTGATTTGCATTGTTAAAGCGGATTAAATTTATTGAGTACATCTTACTCAAATTCTGTATTTCACAAAATATAGCGAATACTATGCTTTTCTTTTCTTTTTTTTTTTTTTTTTTGGTTTTTGGGAGGGGGTTGTGCTTTGTTGTCAGATTACTATATATCATAATCACTAATAGTATTGCGACTATGGGTTACTGCTTATACATCTAGTTTGTAAGTTCATATTTATGCCTTTGTAACTGTCCTTGCTTGACACTTTGTCAAACTATGGATTCTTTACATAATCCATTGGGTTTTTATGTGCTGTCAAATAGTTGTGGACTTTTGTTATTAGTCGAATTTTTTTGGATTGGTTTATAGATATTTGGCACTATGTTTTATTTATTTATCATTAAAATGTCAACTGTGGTTTTTTTTTTTTTTTAAACATTATTGATCATTTGCTTTTTTAACTGTGTTTTATTTAGACATTGTGTATCATTTTGTGGATTCCGTTATATTGATTTCCTTACATACTTTTTTTCTTTTTTCTTTTTCTTTTTTTTTTTGTTTTGCATTTTTATGTGGTTTAGAGAGTTATTTTCTCACACTAAAAAATATATTTGTTCAGATTTTTTCTTCTATTGGAGGTGAAGTACTGGATGAGAGGCATTTGTCAGAAAATTTTTGGATTGCTTTCTCAACAACTTTGCACTTTTGTATTTGATGTAACCTTTCTACACTGTTTGCTATATAATTGTCAAATGAGAACTAATTTTTGATTACGTTTTTCTAATACCGTATTAAATATCTTTAATGTGCATATATGTTTATCATTTATCAATCCAAAGAATTAATAAAGAAAATTATAAGATATTTATTCGTGTTAGGGTTGTTAATTAATTTCATTGACTATAGGTTATATCAAAATTCTATAGAACCAATGGGGATACATTCTATAGATCCCACGTACTTACATTGCAACACTTTATATGAGAGAAAAGTGAAGCATCTCAGTGCTTTCTATAAATGGGGAAAGTAATAGGAAAACAGGTTCTGTGAAGGAATATGCGTTGGCTCTATAGAAAAATCAATATCAATACATGTATTAACCAACTTACATCGGGGGCAAAATTTTTCCCGCCGTTGGATGGCTCTTCACTTATGGGGTATTATGGTCATTTCATATGTATTCTTAAGTGGCAATAATTTCTTTCATTCCTGATTTATTGTCTAAACCCGATTCATTTTTTCCCCAAGACTTCAATCTTGAAATTTTCATCTTCATTCTTCAATCTGCTACTTTCCTTCGCTACTATCCTTTGTCTCATCCGCTACTTTCCTTCGCGTTTGTGGGGATTATCTGTGTAACGATGGGGTCGTTTTGATTTTATTGCGTTGGTGGAGTCTCATTATAAGAAGGTAAGTTTTGTTTAATTAGGGTAATTTTGTCTCTATAATCCAATATAATTCCTTATGACTTTGAATTAGATGGCTGATTTTCGGGTGTTTTCAGCAATTCGAGTTCTTCCAGAAATATTTTTTTAGGAATGTATGTAAATAGCGTAAACCCTAGAATTTTTAATATCGAACTTTCTGAATTTGGCTTCGATAAGGGATTAATACAAAGTTTAAATTCTGGAAAAGGCCGTAGTATGTGGAAATCTTTGATTTCGAGTCCAATCTTCATGATTTTCTTCCTTCAGATGTTTATGTATATATAGGGTAGTGGTAGAGGATTTTTTGCTATTGTGTTCTTGCGCTTTTCTGTTCACTTTACACCTCTCACTACTGCCAAAAACAATAATCAATTTTTTTTTTTTTGCCAACTCGATGGCTTCGGTGAAAGTTTTACTAAGGGATGTGGATCTTAATTTGCCCAAGAATGTTCTGTTTTTGGTCCAGATATTAAGGAAATGGATTGTTCCTAGCACTGTGAAACCTACTGTTCCTGCTTGGGTAGAGATGGTCTTTGTGGACGAAGAGGTTTGTGTTCTTCTATTATATGATTCTCTTTTGCTTGGTTAATATCTTTTTTCTCGCTTGGTAATGTCTAAAGTTTCATTATTAATGTGTACATTAAAGGTATTGTGTTGCTGCCTTTTTTATTATTTTTTTATTTTTTTCCATTCTTTGCATAGCATCCAGATCTATCATGAGAAAATGTCGCTTTTGAATTTTTTATGTAGTAAAATTGCATAGTGCATTATAATCCTCCGTTACCACTGCGGCTTCCCTATCTTCTTTTCAATCTTTGTTTCAATTGTTTCACACGTCTATTATGGTGTACAATAGTCCTAACCCAATAGAATTTCTTGCAAGCTATGAATTTGAGTATTATATGTTTATTAAATGTTTATTAATCAAGCTATTATGATTACATAGATTTTTTTTCATATCACTAATGTTGTTATAATGTGAGTATTTTTTTTTTTGTTGGTCTTATATAATATCTAAAGTTCCATTATTAATGTGTGCATTGAAGGTTTTGTGTTGCTGCCTTTTTTTTCCCATTTTTTGCATAGTCCAGATTAATCATGCTATAGTAATTGATAGTGGTTTATTATATAGATATTTTATTATATGGTTATTATACAGATTTTGTGTTGCTGCCTTTTTTTTTCCCCATTTTTTGCATTGTATCCATATTTATCATGCTATAGTAGTTGAAAGTGGTTTATTATACAATGAGTTTGCATGTCTTAGATTAATTATACATATTTATATGTTTATTATACAGATTTTTTTCATAACACTAATGTTGTTATATTGTGAGTATTTTTTTTCAATACATGTGCCGGTTGGTCTTATATAATGTCTAAAGTTCCACTATTAATGTCTACATTGAAGGTTTTGTGTTGCTGCCCTTTTTTTTCATTTTTTGAATATTATTGAGATTTATTATGCTCTAGTAATTGAAAGTGGTTTATTATACTTGAAAAGTGTAAGACGAAATGAGTTTGCATGTCTTAGATTTATTATACATATTTTTTACTATGTGTTTATTATACAGATTTTTCCATATCACTAATGTTGTACTACTGTGAGTATTTTTTTTAGTGCTTGTGCATATGAGCTTAACTATAACACTTTGAAGTAGTTTTTTTAATTATGATTATTGTTTTTCGTCTATATTTTCTGAATTTATTAATTAATATAACTGTTATTCTTACATTTTTTTAATCTTAATAATTTTTTTTATATAGGGGGTCCGTATCCAAGCAACGATGGATAACAATTTGATTGAAGATTTTAATCCAAGAATAAAGGAGCCCGGCTTATATGGAATAATGTTTCTAGAGGTCAAACCAAATAATATCCAATATAAGCCAGCATCACACCCATTCAGATTTTACTTCAGGAAGTTTACTAAAATTCGTGAACGAGATATGGTGCTTGAACCTAATTTTTCACGAGATTTGTACAGATTTAAATCTTTTCCTGATATTATTTCTAGTCCAAGGATCGAGGGTGATGATCTATTTGGTAATGATTAATTTTTTTCATTAATCTTAAAATATATGTTTGTTTTCTTCATTCTCTTTTTCATTGCATAACTTTTTCTGTTTGTGGCAGTTCATTTGTAATTGCATACTCTATTTTCTTGCATATTTTGCTAGGAGTTAATTAATTTGTATGTCAAAACAGAAACATACATGTATGTAGATATTATTAATTTTTGGTGCTTATTTGATATTCTTTCCTATGTCTATAGATGCCATTGGCATTCTAAAGTGATACATTGAAGTTCATGTATGCTGGAAGTTCCACCAAGTCGATTGAGTTTGTCTTGGAGGATTTTGAGTAAGTCAAATTTAGATGTTACTGTCTTTATTAGTTTAATCTTTTCTTCTATTCTTTTAACGTCTTTTTTATTTAATTGTTGAGTAGGAAGAAGGAACTTTTTTGCACTTTTTGGTCTGATTATGCAGACGACATGAGCAAATATATACAGAATCCTCGCCCAAAACCCCACACTATCATCTTGCAATTGTGTCGAACAAAGGACGATTGCGGTCTTCACACATTCCTTTTTAAACTTTTGTGTTATTTTTGATAATTTATTTTCTTTTTTGATCCAAACTTACTTTTTTGATTAAGTATTTTTCATGTATAGGTGATGTTATCCTAGCCAATTACCATGTTACTAAATTGATTATTAATGAAAGCATCCCCGAGATTGAGTAGTTTCGTAACAAGATAGGTTCTGTTAATCATTATATCAGTCTAGATTGAAATTGTTGGAATGGATTTGTGCCCAATAGATCTTTTTATTTAATATGGGTTATTTTCCTAGATTCTTGACAGCCCCAAAGGAATGCTTCTTCCTCACAATCTGGTAGTGATTTTATTGATCTCGGCTCAATCAAATTGGTGCAAGAAATGCTTGCAACCAATCAAGTATAATAAACCACTTTCATTTATATCTTGTGAATTAGTAATAAATTTACTACATTGTACATTACTAAATTTCCATATACTTTGTCTTGCTAAAACACACTGTTTCTGACTTTTTGTTTTTCTTTTTTCTTAGAGAACTAGGTGCTGGATTTTCGATAAGATTACATCCGTTATAACCAAAAAATACTGGTCATATCTTGGATGCGTTAGAGAAGGCAGTGTGAAAAAGGCAATCAAATATGGTGATGGATACAAGTGTATTGCAACGTGGAGTTTCCTATAGGTGTTTTCTGTTATCTGGTCAAGGTGGTGGTTGAAGATAAGACAGGTTCAGTGTCATTATTACTGTGGGATCATGAGTGCTCGCCGTTGCCAAGGAAAACAGCAGGAGAACTGCGTGCAATTTTAAGCCTAGTACGTTACTTTGTTAATGGTTAACGTTATTTGTTTGAGCTTATAACGGAGAATTGATTTTACATGATATAATCCAATTAAATGTGTTGTAGGAAGAGGTTGGTGCTACTGCTCCATCTAAGGAGAAAGAAGACTTAGCTGGTTGACATATTCTGTTTAGAGTCGAAATCAACGAAGATAGTTTCACCAAGCATGAGAATGTTTATTCTCTTAGGTGCTTGATGGAAAACAGTGCTTTAATTGATAGGTTACTTGAAAAGGATGAACCTGAACCCGAGGTTAGCCTGATTTTTAAAATTAGTTTATAATGTTTTGTCATAGGGTTGTTTATTAAATATTTTATACCTTTTTTGCTTTTTCTTAAGGAACCAAACTCTGACTTTGATATAGATGCTTTTTTTGGTCAAGAGGTTGTTTCAGATTCCAATGTAAGTCTTGCTATTGGTCAATAAATAAGATTATTACTCTTTTTATCTATTTATTATATTACGCTAATTTTGTATATGGATGCACTATGTTGAGTTGATCTCCGGAGGCGATGATAGGGTGATTCTGACACCCTCTATCAAGAGGTCTTTGTTTGATGCTCCAGATAGCAATAATGGGCATTCGTCTGCACAAGCCTTTGCGACTAAGATACGAAGAGTGATTAAGCAAGAGAAACATTAATTTGAGTGTGGGAGGATATTTAAACACAAGTCTTTACTTTTAAGCTGCATCTTTCATATTTCCTTGTGAATTTTCGTACATTTTGTTTCTGTTTTCTGAATAGAATTACTTAAGTTTGCAACATATATTTCTTAATGTTTCCGTTTACATATATTTTGCTGGTTGGAGTGTTTGAATTGGGATACTTTCGTTATATATTAAAAATATTATGCTGAGTTTAATAGCCATTTTGAGATTTTCATAACTTGTATTATGTTGGGATACTTTGGTAAGATCTTTTAAAATATTTGAAATGATAGGCTTAATATTGTTACTTTGATAGTTTTGGAGTTTGTCTTTTCATGCTGATGGCAGGGTGTTATATTTATTATCATATTCGGAGGTCAATTAAGTAGGTGTTTAATCAACAAAATTACAACTTTCAGTGATATGCTTGATATTGCTTTAGTGCATGATGAAGGGTTTTGTTTTAATCTGGGAAGGTGGCGTGCAGCTGCAATTTTCTTGCATTGTAGCCTTGATTGTGCACAAATCTTAAGAAGGTTCAAGCTGGTATCATGGAGATTTCATATGTTCCATTCATCTTTAATGTTTTCTGATAGGTTTCTATTGATTTCAGCGTATTGTAAGCACGTAATGACATGCCGCACTCCCAATACTTCTAGCTTACTAGAAGTGTGATGTGCGCCGACGATAAATTTCAATTAGAAGTTAGAATTTACTGTTAAGGCTCTTGCACATACTAATGATCCTCAGACGTGTGCTCTTCCGATCTCCTTTATTTTATTAACAAAACCAACCTGTATTAATTTCCAACGCCAACACATCAACATCAATCCATATACACTTCATAGTATAATAATTCCGATCATCCACATAATAATACTTCATGTATGGAAAATTTTACTAAAACAAGTATGTTTTACTCAGAATTCCCAATGTATACTAATAAATTTAACCGTGTAAAGCTATATAAATCACAATAACAACAAACCCTATAATAAATTGTATGTAGTGGCTCGAATCCTTGAAATAGCAGGCTCGGCTACAATGTGTTGTCTAAATTCCAATTGCTACCTGGAAGAAAAATTATATTGAAAATATATGAGCTAACTAGCCCAGTGAGTGGAGTTTTATAAATAAAACATGCTTTGGAAAGTCGAAACATAACTTTTACAAAATCTCAAATAAAACGTTCAAGTGCATTTGAGAATTTTCATGACTTTAAATGTAAATTCAGCATAACATCAACATTTATAGAATCATCACATGTTAGAAAATATCATAAATATTATTTCACTTCATAGTCATTATAAAATTCACTAGAAAACATCATAAAAATTATTTCATTTCAAGATCATCATATAATTTTCCCCAAAGAGTATCCAACATCTTATGATCATAATATCAAGTCATACGCATGTAGACATCAGCTTGGGTCATAAGTACCTTATGACATCTTTGCCCTATGTGGCAAAACAACTAGCTTGAGCCATAGCTAGCACATAGGCCCCTTCACATGGGCGTCGTTCATTTGGTCAGCTTGAGCCAAAAGCCCCTTCGCCAGTAGGCGACATCATTTTGTCAGCTTGTGCCAGAGGTCTCTTCGCCCGTAGGCAGCATATTCATAACATTGGATACATACTTGGGGGTTTTCATATATCATAAATCATGTTTTCAATTCAAACATTTCTTTAAAAATTGTAAAGTATAATTTCGCAAAAACATTCATATGACTTTTCTAAAGAAAATATCAACTTTTTGGAATTTCATAGAAATACATAATTATTATAAACACATTGCATCGTGAATCATATTTCAAATAGAACATTTCTCTGAAAGCCATGAAGCATCATTTCATATAAAATCCATATGAACTTCTCTAAAGAATTTGTGAAACATCATAGAAATACTTGATCATTATAAATCATTGCAAATTCATATGAAATCAAAGCATAATTGATTTTCATTTAAAAAGAAAGAAGAGAAAAATCCACTCACCGGCTAGGTAGCAATGTAGCTCTTTTCTCGTTCCATTTCATTTTTAGTCTTTGCCATTTCTTGTAACATTATATTAAAGTATACTTAACATTTAATTCCTTTATATTCCTCAATTTACCCACATAACTGAATTCTTTCACTTATCTTTGCTTCATCCTATTTACCTTCTTTTTTAACTTATTTACTAGTTAAAGATTTTCTAGTTTAAGTAATCATTTTTCATCATTATATAATACTAAATTAGAAAGCTCAATAATTACTCATCATTTCTACACTTAACTCTTCCATCAAACATGTGCATCCATTATTGAATCAAGGCTTTATGCAACTCTTCAACGAGAATCATTAAGTTTTTCCCTTGTTTAGGCAATGCCCATTTAAAACTATTTTAAAATAAAAAAATGATGTCGTATGTTTATGAAATTCTTCTAGAAGATAAGAAACTCATATATGTTCATCATATATAAAATTGAGCCCAAGAAAACCCCGTTGGAAATACCAAAATATTTTTCAACCCCCTAAAAACCTGTTCTCGGGTGCCCCACTGGCCACTTTCACAAAACATGCCATTAAAACTCCTACTAACCTCCAAATGGCGTCATTCAAATTTTAAATGATAGACGACTCATAGAAGATCATTTTCCAACTTGTATCTTGTTAAAATTCAATATATACTATCAGTTATAATCATCCAAAGTTGAAGGGCAGAAACTCATACATACTAATTCCAACCTTAAGTCTTTTTTGTTAAATTCACACTTACATGCTTACCTTCCTAGAATTCATTATTAACATCTTATACTTCCTTTCATATAATTATTCTAGACTCTACTTTATCTTACAATTTGTCATAGTATCACATATTAAAGTCTCCAATATCCAATATAAATAAAAATAACCATTAACACTAATTTCTTAGTCTTTAAACCAAAATTCCTACATTGGCTAATAATTATCAAGTCATTTATTATTTACATTTATTTTCAACTTCACCAATTTCTCAATTACCATGATAATATTCCACAAATCATAATATCAACTAATATATAAAATTTTCAACTTATTCTTCCACATAAAATTTCAACTTTACACTGGCCACTATAAGCATATAATAACATCAAGAACCTTAAATTTCATAACTAAAGAATACTTTCATGCCCTTAAAACTCATAGTAAACAAAATTAAAACCTAGTATGCATATTCATAAAAATTCCATAAACCATAAATAAATTTATACCTTAAAACTTATATAAATCAAACTTTAAAGAAAATAATGCTTGTGTTAATCTCTTATATTCTTCTTCTCCTTTCCTAATTAAATTCTTCTAACTTTTTTTCTTTTTTTTGCCTAGAATTCTACTGCCCATGCTTCCTTTCCTTTCCTTTCTTCTTTCTTTTATGTATACATATATATACACATATAATATATGTAATGTAATATATAATATAATGTCAAATGGTATGCACTCCACCGATTTTGCCTTGAATTTTATCTCTCTCTTTTTTTCCAAACAAGAAACCTTAGCCTCTGTTTTTTTTTTCCAATTCTTTTTGCTTTCTTTGTTTTTGTTTCAAGGATTTCAACTTCATTTCACACCATTTAAATCTATAGAAACTAAACCATGATTAACTACTCCATTCTATAAAATGTCTTAACCCTCGAAGAAAATTAAACCTTAAAATTTACATGAAATCAAAGTTAGAAAGTGAGTATTACTTACATAGGTTGATACTTCTTGGTCTTCTTCTTCAATTCTCCCATTTTCCCTCTTCTTCTTTTTTTTTTTGCTCGATCCTTGTTTGCCGAACCTCTCTCTCGGCTCTCCTCTGTCTCTCCTTCTCTTGTGAATGTTTATATGTGATTATATGTAATTATCCCCAAGATTTATCTAGATATTTAGGAAATTGCACTCAATGTCCCTCAACTTCTTGCTTGCTTCATTTAGGTCCTTAGCTTAATACTTTACTTCCTTTAACTACCAAACTTGTAATATAATTTCATATAAAGCCCAAACTTATTTAATTGCTTAAATGGTAGTCCCAAAAATTAAATTAATATATCTTGGTCTAAATTTGATATTGTCTTAACATATTACACATTTCACTTTGTCAGGTAAAGGTTGAACTTTGAAAATAACGGGGCGGATCGTCACATGTAATTTACCTTTTCAATGTTTGTCTAGTCTCTTTTGCATCTAAGTCAGCTGTATTTTGATCTAATTCTACAGGTTTCTTTCTTTCTATTTTTTTTTTTTTTTGCATGAGACACAATTCCTTTAACCTTCATTTGGTATTTGTCATTGTACATGCTATTGAAATGTTTGCATATGCTTCATAAAAACTTTTACTCTTCCCTTTTCCGACGGTAGTCAGGAGAGTTATGCCATTTTCTTAGAGCCTCTCAGTGAATATTCAAAAAGTACTTGCGAATCAAGTAGTATAGCTTGTGGCATGGATCAGAAACACTACTATATTTCCAATGCTGGGAGTTTCTTGACTTCTTTATTTGTACATGAGTAATTGTTTAATGGGAAGTTTACATAGTATTTTCTAGCTTGAATTGTTGGCGTATTTGGATCTTTCCATGTTCTAGAGTAATGTTTGAGTCATGTTATCTGGATGAATAATTTTGGATTTTTTTTTGTGAGATATGTATACTAATATGAAAATGTATTGTGACATATTTGGTAAAACAAATTTTCAGTGTGCAGTTTTTTTTTTTTTTTTTTGGTCACAAAAAATCTATTGTGGCATATTTTCGTAAAACAAAATGGTTGTTGAAATAGATAATCTTCTATGATTAATATCCGATCTAATTGGCTTTTATGGTGTCAACAACTTGCTTGGAATCCAACACTGAAATGTTACCTGTTGAATTAACCCCAGGTTTTACATTTGCGTAGGCTAAGAAAAGGAGTTTTTTTTTTTAATCTTTCTTATTTTATGAATTTAATTCTAATTAAAAATTTTAATCTAACTAATAAATTATCCATTAAGTACATATCTTGTGTTCGTTCTAAATCAAATGTAAAGAAGAAATGGACCTTTCAAGTAGTTTCATGCCAAGCTTTAAGTTTTTGACTTCTTGAAGTGGGAAAAAAAAGGAAAAATTAAGGTACCAATCCCTCCCCTTGCACGAGCACAAATTTCGTTATGCTTCTGTACGACCTAAAGTGCCATATGTCTGATATATACAAACGGATAAACAGAATAACAACTGTAGATTCCGAAATTCAGCTTCATACTTTCTATGATATTTTCACACTGAGATGACTAAAACAAGAAGTTTGGCAAACATTCAAATACTTCTCTTTTCTTTTTGTTTAACAGGTAATCTAGACTGGCATTGCACCTCGTACGATAATA
>CAVNYN010213877.1:0-14140 GCA_963692815.1 Nyctanthes arbor-tristis | reverse complement strand
CAACTATTAGAATTTTAAAGAAATAAAAATCCTTGAATATAACCTAAAAACTAATAGAATAGATATACCAAACACTAATAAATAACAAATAGCATAAAATTACAGATTAATTTAGAGCTAAATTAGGAATGTGTGTGTGTGTGTGCACGTGTGTGTGTGTGTGTGTGTGTGTAGAAGTTAAAAGGTCAACAAAGACTGAGTGTAGTTTCCCAACTAATATTTGCAAGCAGAACCATTCAGCTAGTTATAAGGTCAATAGAGTCACTAAAGTAATGCAATCAATGACAGGAAACAGAACCCCCTTGTAATGTCCATCAATCTTAAGCAGAAAAGAGATCTCAGAACAAACCATGAAGAAAGCAAAGACAAAAGGACAGTGCAAATTTTGTAAACCATATTGGACATGACTAGATAATATAACAGTCAACATACAGGATTTTAGCTTGTTTAGCTTCCTTAATATATTCATTACTATTCAATTCTCTCTATCAAATGAGCAGACGAGGTCCATAGTGATACCTAATATATTAGCAGAAGTATAAATGACGGATAAATACAGTACATGTATGAGCAGCCAAAACTCACCGTTCCTATGGCTAGGGCAACATCTTCATTAGTATGGTGATCATCAATGTGAGTGTCCCCAGTAGCCTTGACATGCACATCAAACAATCCATGCGAGGCAAGTTGCTGGGGGGAAATAAAGAAAAGAAAATCAAATGATCAGCATAATTGAAAATTGATAATCACACGATGAAATTATCAGGCATAGCATATTCGGTACCAATAGCCTCCAGCCATAGGTTTCTTCTTCCCAGACAACTCATTTAGCAGACCGATACGATTATTACTTAAACAGAAATTAATCAGTAAGCAAACGAAAAATCACATGCAACATGTGATCAAGAAATGGTATCCCTGTATTATTTTCGGCCACAGCATTGCCATCCAGATTAATCTTCACGTGTACATTTGTCTCCTTGGTGACCCTCTTCACTTCTCCAACTCTTCCACCTACATTTCCCCAAAAATGAAAATCAGCACCAAAGTCCAACATACTGTCAACAATTCACCCTCAAGAACCACTTGTAAATGGAGTGTACCTTACTGGTTATAAACCATAAACTAAGCTTTAAATTAGCAATATGGGATACGGTTAGATAATACATTCATTATCTCCTTGCAAAACTAACAGATATGGCAGCACATGTTCTTAGCCACCTCAAATTGTATGCACTGCTACTAAGATAAAATTTAATTTGTGGGTTTATATCCACTTAGGCGAATAAGCAGTGCTAAGTGCAGGTTTTCTACCAAAAGTGGTCGCCGCAGAAATCACGAAACCAGAAATTGTGGGGAAAGAATCAATCTTGACAACTAATTACCGAGTTCTTTCGTCGTCGAAGGAGATCCATTATCATCGAATGCATGAGGAATTGTTGAGTGAGAGCCAGAGTCCATTGGTTGACTGAGGGATTTCAGGTGTTTGCAGAAGAGATGCGACTTACGCTGCTGGAGCTGTACAGTGAGAAGAACGGGGTGTGAAAGGTTAAATCGGGTTGTAGGCTGCCGATCCTGCGTTAAAGAGGAGGAATTGAAACGACGATTAGGAAACAAAATCTCCATATACGAAGCAAGACAATAAGATGTCGGCGGCAGAGGCGGTGTTGGGTGGAGCTCGGAGGAGTGAGGGTGCGGCGCGAACGGAGATATTTCGTCCTCCGAACTGAAATCGCTTTGAAATTAGCGCTTTTTAATATTTTAAACTTTTTCTCCGATGAAATAGTTATTAGTATATTAATTTACACTTCGCACTTTTCCATTGAGTTATTATTTTTATTTTTTATTAGAGGCGCAAAAATCCAGGAATCACAGAATCAGTGACCTTTAGGATTTATTTTTTTATTTTTTTAATATGCACATGAACTTTAGGATTTTAAAATCAAAGTTTTTCCCATTTAATTCAATAGAAAAATAATAGTCATGAAGTTTTAAAAAACATTAAATAATAAACATAAACATTAAGAATTGAACACAATCAAGTAAAAAAGGATTTTGTATCATCAATATATATAAACCTCGCAATCAGCCTAGCTTTTTTAGACACGAATAATATTTATGGAATGACTTTTTTTGTCTATTTTCAAAATACACCATTAACCTTTTATAAAGGCAAGAATGTTTATTATATATTGAATTGATAATGAGCAGCACTTCAAGCAAAAGTTTACCATAAAATGCAAAATCAACACTACTGTAATGTTAGTATACTACTAGAGAAACAAATTAGCACAAATGCCTCATGTGCCTAATTTTTCTATATAATCAACAAGGGTTTTGTTTTATCACTTTTTTTCACTCGTACAAAACAGTAGTGCTCATCACTTTTCCCTTCGAATAAGAATTACCATATAAGTATGGGAGTCTGCAAACAGAATGCACATGGACCCCATGGGAAATTGGCTTATGTGCCTTTGTTCTATTTTTCTTTTTCTAGAACATAAAGGCGACTTTCACAGCATGAAAATTAAAAGTAAACCCTCAAAAAAGATGAATCAAGAGGTACTGAAAAACAAAAATTGAAAGTCCAGTCAAACAAACCATTAAGCATATACCGAGTGTATACAAAAATTTGCGCGTTACAAAAATTTGAAAATCGACTTTTTAGTTCTTATTTTATATATGACTTGTAAATTAGATTGGCATTCCAAAATCAAGAACAAGAATAATGATAAAGAATCAAAATATGTACATTTTACATTTAAAGCTACACGAATATCCACCAGTGAAGGCAACATTATTCACAAAAATTGTTGCCAAAAATCAAAGGCTACAATTTGTGCAGCTTCTTTTCTTCTTTTTAATTTCACAGATTAGCCGTTACCCAGTGGCGGCATACCTAACAAGTGTATGTGCATCAGGTTTGCCTCAAAAACCCACCGTAGGCCGAGTCATCCTCCAACCATTTCTCATGGCAACATCTAGCCATCATATCCATCCATACCGCAGGCACAAAGAGCTTAAATCCTTAGGTTCTTGCCATCAGCCCATCAGACTGAGCTTTCTGAGAATCTCCTTGGTTGATGAATTCCCAAGTCAGTTTCCGAAGACGAATTACCACAAGTAACTTCTTCGCGGAAGCATGGAAATTTATTCATTTTCCTTTGGGCAATGACGTTCCTCTGAACTAGATCTGCAGCCACAGCATTACTTCCCAAGACAAGGCGGACTTTGCATTTAAGTCTAGGTCTCATTAATTCTGCATCTAAATTTTGATAGATAATATTAAATAGGACAAGGGTACATTATACTGAGAATATTTGAGATTCTTTTTCTTTATTAAGTACTATCCACTCTACCCAACATGCCACTCCCATAAGTGAAGACATAAGCCGGTTGCAAACCACAAATTCTAATATTTTCCCCCGAGAGAACATGTTACAAAATTGTATCTTCTATCATCAATGCTGCTAATAACTCAGGAGTGTATATTACCTCATATGAGAGGAACTTTTGCATCAGATGAAGGTCTGATAGACAACCTAAGTTCACTTTCCATCTCAACAGAAATTGGCTGATTCAGAGCTGGGACAACCCTCGCAAAATGTCTTCACCAACTGTTGGTGCAGACAAAGTTGCAGAACTTCGTTGTCTATTTAATCTATCTGCAGTTTCCTCTGAAGATTCTGTGCAAACACCATTTCCATATGCATCAATGTCACCATAGTCAGCAACCTCAACAAAGGGACCCATATCAGCCGGAGTTCTTGAAACTTCTACACCTGATGAAACATCTGAAGCAGCTTCAGACTTGCACTCAGTCTGACCCACATTTGGATAATCTGTTCCCAGCTTTGGCATGGCATGCTCACCCAAACAGCCAATATTAGCAAAGACGCAAGGAGTCTGGTTCTCTGTTGCCTCCTCAGCCATGCTTGAAGTTTCACCTGTAGAATCGCTAACAGATCCCAGGCAGGGAGCACTGCAACTTATTTTGCCTACATTAGATGTGCCATCCCCCACAGGAGACTGATTAGCCTCAGCAAAAGGGCTCAGCAGAGTCTCAGAACCATCAATGGTCTTGTGGTGCAGCTCAACATCACCATTTACCTGTTGACTTTCTTTCATGCATGAACCAGCATATGCATCCAAATCTGGCAACTCATGTTGATTCTCTTTGAATTCCTTTGCTCTAGTACCTGCTTCAAAAATGTAAACTGTCATACCATATAGATTCAGAAGCCAAAAAAAGACCTCAAACATAAGAAAGACATCTCAAATGTAAGTATACTGGTTCAAATTTCTTGTCCAGTGGAAAATTAAAGAAACTGGAAAGAAAACTCAGAAAGCAATCATTTTACCATCAGAAACTTTTTGTTCTGCCAACTGTTTTTGCAACATATCCGTCCCTGGAAAGACCAACATATTTATGGATTTCATTTCTTTCTTCAGTTCATCCTCGACTTGATGGAACCCAAAAACTGTAGTCCAAGTAGACGTATGCTCTGTTATAGCAGGGATAACCAGTTTTTTGACTTCAAGAGAGCATAGGGTCTGGACTAACAACAGTGCAAATTAGATGACCATTCCAAAATTTTAACATTTAAAAAACGGAAAATTAACTGGCAAAATGCAGAAATATCTGAAGTCATGAGACATTCACAGTTTACTATAAGGGGTCCATTTGGCAACCAATTACAATTTCCAAGATCACAAAATAATAGTAATCAGAAATAATTACCCTCCACAAGTGTGATGGTCATCCACAAAGAACTGCCCCATGAGTGAAGATACAAACATCATGAGTGCTTCTTACCGATTCAATAGCAGACAAAAGACGGCGACGCATTCCTTGGCGCCTATAGATCTCACGAGTCCCAATAAAAGGCATTTCAGCTAGATACGTTCCATGAATCCTGATTAATCATGATCATGGCAATAATAGGAATTAGTTCCCTTGTCAATCAATTCACTTAAAAAGTGGCCGGCCGTAAGGAAGAGAACCAATATTGGTAGGATTTCAAATGACTAACATGATAGAGATCAAGCCAACAAAACATTACAATTTTAGTTGAACAGGAAAAAAAGAAAAGAAGAAAAAAGTTGACAGATAAAAAGTACAGAACAATGTTGTTGCTATGTGACACATCATGTGTATTGTGCTTGTGTCGTGACTGAATCTGGAAACATAAATTAAGATGGATATTCATGAAGCGTCTGTGCCTAATAATTTGATACTTATACCAACTTTATGAGTGAAATAATGAATTCTCTCTTTCTTAAGATTGAATACCATCTTGCTCGTTTCTCCATGTAAATCTGATTTCCTAGACAAGGCCAGTAATTTGGGAGATACTGGATGTTAGAAAAGAAAGCAATGCTTCAAAAACTTGTGATGAAATTTTTGGTTTTGGATATCTTAATAATTATTTTCTAAAGATATTACATCAGGTCGATTTTGCCCTGATCAGGAATCCAGCAGCTGCATTTGGTGGATTGAAATAATCCTATATACAAAGAAATTAAAAAAGATTGATTAACGGTACAAACACAGCTAACATTAAAGGTACACCAGTGGCAAGTAGTCAAAAAAGCGACTCAGCTTAGTCCATGTAATACCTGAGAGGCTATTAGTATAATGCACTCAACGATAAAACAGAAAATTAATCTGTGGAAGAAAGTACCCTATTGTGTTAGGTAATTTGCTCCAAAACCAGCATTAGTTGGGCAAATAGTGCAATATCATTTATTATCCTCGCTATTTAGGATCGACAGTTGCAGATTATCTTGATTCTGCCACTGGCACTGCCACAGCAAACTCCCCAAGTAAATGCATTTAATTTTTTTAATGAAACTCACAGATCTTTTACCTGATAGATGCAGCAGAAATTATTTCATCGCTCCGCTCCAAAATTGCCATATAGAAGCCACGGTAATTCAGCCTATTAAAATTTGATCTTAAAGAAAACATATACACTGTGAGTTGACAACTAGAAAGACAATAATATTACTAAAAGAGCAGGGAAGGAGAGACTGAGATATACAAAACATAGGGGCACAAGTTGTAAGAAATGAACAAATAATCTAATACTCCCTCACCCCGCAAAGATATTCCCCCTTCCATTTTTCACGTAGATTAAGAAAACTTAATTAATGTTGTTGGAAAACTACAATCTAAGATTATATTTCCTAATATACCCTTATATTTATTGAATATCTCACTTAGCTGTTCATTGTTGTTGATTACCATGCACAAGTAGTAAGGGTATATTAGAAAACCAAAAAGTAGTTAGGGAAAGTGGAATATAATTTTGGATGGAAGAAAAAGGAATAGTGGAATATCTTTGCGGGACGGGGGGAGTGGATTACTAATAAAATTAAGGTACTCTTAAAAATGAAATAAAGAAAACAGGCACTATAAATTAACTTGTCTAATGTTATATATACATAACTACAAAGAACAGATAAGAGGAAAATGAATATACTTTTCATCTATTCCAACATACATATAAGCATGTTCATGGCTTCATGAGTGCTAAAAAGTACATACTGCAGGAATACTAAAGACTACTCTTGAGCATTTAAAAAAAAAAAAAAGGATGAAGAGGAAAAGAGAAAAAAAAAAAAGGAATAAGAAAAAGTGGGGAAAAAATGGAGTCTCTTATTTTAATGTACATTATGCAAATACCAAATGCTATGTAACAACTTACCCGCAATTATATACGACATTATGAATGATATTAACCCCACTCCTCCTGTCAATGATAGGCTAAAAACACTCGTCCGTGATAGATGATGCAACTGCCAGCTTGGCATTGCACTCCACTCTTTGAGGGAATCCACGATGGGAGGTGTCATTTTCCAAATCTGTTCGTCGAATAAGAGACCACGTAAATCCGCCTTCAAGTTCATGTTTGATTCCAAGGATCTTCTGCAGATGTTCATAGAGCTACACAAACCCAATAAAACAAAAAAGTGGGCCTTTAGCAGAATGCCGACACGCAGAGTCACTCAAAGCATCCTCAGATGATAGTGGAAGCTCATGCTCAAAGACTTTATGATGCTGAATGAAAAGGGAGACCTCGCAAGCTCTAACAACTCGCAAGTTGTTAATATAAGAACTTGCAAGTTCTTAGAAAATTCAAGACATTCTTGAAAGAAGATATTTATTCATAAAGTAGGATGTTCAATACAATGAAATAAGTAATCTATTTATATAGCCAAAATAACCCTAACCCTACACTAAACAAGGAAAAACCCACAAGTGCAAGTAACTTTCTAACCACGTAATAATAACAAACAAATAGATGATAAATAAATAAGCAAACCCTAATTCAACTAATTCTAGACTCTTCTAGAACATATCTTCCCTCCTACATATTTCCTTTCCATCTTGCATCACTTTATATCACAGTCATAGCAAGCAAACCAGCGGACATATTTGTTTGGGATACTGACAAGAGTAGACAACTCTTTTTTGGGGTTCCAATTATCATATTTTACGGAAAATGGATTAGTTTGTTTGATTACCTGGAGTTTTAGAACATGAATTGAACATAATATTTGTAAACCCCCTCACCCCCTCAAAAGCTTTTTATTGATAAACGGGTGGAGAAACTAAAAGGCATCTGAAGCCAAGATCTGTTGAAAAATTGCAGGTAGTTATTAGTTAATCAACACCACTGATTATCGTAACATAATTTATTGTCTTAGACTCTGATAGTAGCATATACCTCTTGGCACTTCTTTCCACAGAACGAATGAACTGCACCATTTGAACTCAGAGGCACCACATCTACCGCCTCACTACATAATTTGTGATCTGGAAAACAAAAGTTTGGGTTTCAGCTGAGTTACACAAAAACCCAAATAGGAAAGGAAGGAAAAAAATGGAAAAGAAAGAAAGCAAGACAGAGGGATTCGTGAATATACAGTTCTTCTCACAGAGGCAGCATCTGACAAGTTCATCAGCAGTTCTGTCATTTTCTTCAGCAACATTTCCACTGACATCCCCCAAAATTTGCATATGCAGGTCGGGCAATGCCAATCACCAGATGGAAGCATCTGTTGAAAGAAGATACAAGTACATGAAACTACCCAGGGGAAATCGTAGAGACATGCAACCAAGCAATTGTTAGTTAAAAAAGGCAAAAATCCTATATTCTGCCTTTAAACATTTTTGTAATCAGACAGACATTTATCCACACGCCACCCCAACAGAAAAAGAAAATCTTATATAATGACTTAAAAGTGTACAAATGTGCAAAAACGGCAAATGTAATCCATATAACTAGGGAATGGCACTACTGGAAAGAGAGACAATTTCTCTTACTATCTAAACTAGAGCTTAAATTTCCAAGCATAGAAAGGGAAGAAATACAAGGAAAAACAATAAGATTCAACATAAATTCCATGTTTCAATGAGATAATAAATGTGTATGTTCAGAAGAGGTTGTGGCATGATATATTACCTGTATCTCTAAACAGTTTTGATGGAATGTTGATGGACAGCTATCACAGCAGATCAAATCTCCTCCATCACCGCAAATACAACAGGTATCATCGTCTGGATCATCACCGTTAGCATCTACAGTGTGGAAATCTTGACGTAGGGACTTTTCTTGCCTAAGCCATGCATCTATTTGGCACTGCAAGAGAGATGGCCCAGACTCCAAAAATATGTTCTGAAATGGTTGACGCAGCTTGCTGCCAGCGTGAAGCTCAAATTTTGAAACCGTAAGCATTTTACTACAGCAACCACAGTGAATCCCATCTCTCGTGATCCAACCTTCTAACATTACACGTGTTCTTTTGCGATTCATATACTGCACCTTTTCACTTAACTGAGTTGTCCCACTGTCAATCAGCCAGGCCAATACAGTTCTTTTACCAGTATATGGAACATAGCCATCAGGGTTTGAGTTTTGTTCTCTGTCAAAGCTGCGAACCAGCAGAGTGCATCTCCCAATTTTTTTTTACTTATTCTTCCTTGTATCACCTTAGAGCTGGTTGTGTTAGAACGTTCTTCAATTCTTCCTTCCTTGGATTTCTTTTTGGATGAATAATCACTTAAATCATCCCCGCTCAGTTGATCCACTTCCTGTGATTTGCCTTTCCATGAATTACAATTCTGTTTCATAAGGGGACTATTTCTTTCATCATTCTGATCATTGTTGGAGCTCTCTGCGGTATCTTTCACAGCAGTTTCCTTAGCATTCTTGCTAGAGTCACATTTCTTCTTCCTTTTAATTTCCTCCTCAGCATTCTTGCTAGGGCCATCTTTTCTCTTCCTTTTCATTTCTTCCTCAATTTTCTTTTTGGTTTGTCTAGTAAGTTTATTTATTAGATCTTCAGATAAAGGAGCAAATGAAGATGAGCCAACATCGGATTTAGTTTTATTATTGTCTTCATCCAACTGTTTTTTGAGGGCATCATAAGCTTTAATTATTGACCAGTAGGCTGTTCCACAAGGATTTATATACACTGCATCAAGATAATCTCTGTTCTTCCTTGGCCTGTAATCAATTGTCCACCCAGCACCAACCAGCATTTCCCTTATCTTCTCGTGCAGCATTTGCTTTTCTGCCTTCACTTCTTTTCCTTTAACTGGCGTGACATTTACAGGAGGTGGTGATTTTTCTTCCTCCGTTGTCACCGCTTTCTTAGAGCTACCAGTTTGCACAGCAGGTGGTGACAGTTTGAGTGATGTATAAGTCTCATCAGATTCTGAATCTATAGCCTTGCTGCTTCTGCTCAATAATGGCTTTGCCCTTTCCGGTTTCTGCTCCTTTTTCTCTTCCACATTTTTCTCCTGATCAACAAGCAACCCTCCTTTTTTCAGTGGTTTTGGAGCCAAATAAAGTGATGATTGAGCAAATGTTTCCTGTATAACACTTTCAGAGCGAGAACGCTTCATTTCTTGAACTTCCCTAGGATCACAAATCTTCAGCTGAGATGGTATATCTATCTTTTTCTTCCTATTTGCCATAACCTTCAAAACACCATTCTTCCCCTGCAGCCTGATTGGCCTATCCATCATCTCCTGATTTTTCATCCTTAACAATGAAGTACGCAAGTTAGCTTCATCTCCCTCCAACCCAAACCCTTTACTCCGCTGCCAACTAATATCAACCCCATTATTGTCCCCATTACTAGAACCATCAAAATACAAACTATGTTTCTGCTTGTCCACAACCACATTTTGATTCGATGAACCTTTCTTTTTAATTATCAAACATCCTGAGGAGGTTTTTTTCTTTGACAAACCTAATCTCACGCCTCCCTCCATTTTCATGCATAAGAACCCCTTAGATTTCTAATCCAATTCACACGAAATTTAACCCAAATTAACCACGAAAACACAACACATTGCAACAGATGGGTTCTGAATTATGAATTCCAACATTACCAGATCCAAACCAAAACCAAAACCAAAAGCTAACTCCCGAATTGATAATTTAAAGGAGGAGACAGAAATCCTGTGTAAAAAATTGGAAGTGTATGATCAATGAAAAAACCAAGAAAAAATTACCTCTCCGGCACACAATTCCTGGTTGTATAATCAAAGATCAGCAGACCGAAGGTTCTCAAAATGGTGATGTCATCTTCCGGCCAAATAGGACACGAAGGAACGAGACAGATTGTAAAATTGAATTGGGATTTGTTTTGAGTTTTATATGGGAGACGAATCGGACGATGCCATGTACCGTTACGTATTAACCCGAAAAAAATAATAAAAAATAAAAGTAGTTTTATTTGTCATATATAATAATTTTCCTTTCAAAATGTACCAAGGTTCTCGAGTTTTGGGCACTTATATATATATATATATATATATTTTTTTTTTTTTTGGGTGGGTGGAGTGGGGAAGGTTGTCTTTATTTCATCAAAAGGGAAAATACAAATGAGAAAAGGGGGCATATCACCCCTTCCTAAGACCCGACAGTGTATAGACCCACAAAAAAATATCAAGTCACACAAGCTAAACAAATGCAAATTACCAGCCACTAAAACAATGAGGATAAAAATCTAAAATCATCAAGAAGCATAGGATCATCGAGGTGCACAAGCCCATTGAAGATACAGGAGAAACACACCCCATTCCAATTAGAAACCGATTCAAGAGGCCCAAATGCAGAAAGAGGGTTAAACCCGCAGTAAAGCGGAACATCCTGAGCCAACAAAAGAGGCAAAAATTCGCGCCAGCAGCCTTCGTGTCCTGCGGAAGAAGGCAGAGAGATTCTTGAAAGTTTTCCTGTAGTATTTTCTTTTTTCTCTATCATTTCCCTTTTTTTCCATTCCAACACGGGCATAAAGCCAGAAACAAAAAAACAACGCAAATAAGTGAATTACAAGTGATCAAAAAATGCCAGGACTTCTTCCTGGGGAACTTGCGGCTGGATGTGATGATAATTTTCCAGAAGTTTAGCCAAACTTGTTCCTCCCTTCCCAATTACAGAGTAGAGAAAATTCGACGCGCAAAGCATTAGAAGATCCTTTGGCAGAGATGTCCAAAGATGAAGAAGCTTTTGGATTATTCCAATTTCCCTCAAAGACTTTTTGAAGCAATTTCTAAAAGGGCATTGGGGTGTGCGTCAAACTTTCAAAGATCCAAGCAAGCTCCAGTGGGGTATCAGTAACATTCATGTTCCGCAGAGGGGGTCTTATAATATACTGTAGAAAGTAGCTGGGTCAGTGAAGAGGCAAAAGAGGCTGCAGCAAAGAGGCAAGTCTAAAATAAAAACAAACAGTGTCTATTCAGTAAGAAAACTTTCTTTTGTACAAGAATCAAAAGCAGTGTCAGAGTCTTTTGGAAGGGAGTATTGGTATAGTTTATAAACCAAATGCATATCAAAAGTGAGAGAATCTTGAGAGAGAAAAGAGTATTCTTTTTCTTGGTAATGGGCAGGGTGTGATAAGGGCGATAGCTTTGGAGATAGTGGCAATGCTGAGAATTTAAAAACAGCCCAAATAGCTCAGCTTCTTTGATTTTCAAGGATGCTTCCACCTGCACTAAGAAAACAGAAAAAGGAGGAGGGGGTGTTAGCTTGAGACTTGGGTACCTCCGCTTAACTAATCCAAAATTGCATGCACAAGAAAGATGATTTCCAAAATGAGGGAGAAAACCCTCTAGGAAATTCCCAACCCTCACACAAAAAGTGGGAGAGATTGACTGGAAAAGGTCATTCATTAGCTTCATCAGAGATAGGAGTTTTAATGTACTTAGGGAAATCATCTGGCTAGGAGAGGTGGGATTTTTTGAATTTAAGGCTAAGAAAGGCCAGAGTAGCAGCCACTTTGTTAGCTCTCATGTAGGTACACATTATCTTGATACTTAGTGAACTCGTCATATTATTGATCCACTGAATCTCTTTTTTCCTATTTGTCTGAAAGTTTTGTCTGTGGATGAGGTCCATAACTTGCTTGCACTTTGATTCCACCATGTGAATCTGAACATGTTGATCAAAACAGATTTGGAGACCAGTCAGAACAGCCCAGATTTCAGCTTGCAAAACATATCCATCACCCAGAAATATACTAAAGCCAATGATAGGTTTTCCAAGCCAAATCCTAACGATGCCTCCAACAGCCATTTCTTTCTTTTTCTTGTTACACGCTTCCTCCACACTCATCTTTAATTTCCCATACTCTGGTTTGCTCCATCTGATAAAATTATATTTATCCAATCTACAGTGCAATTTTCTGGTGAAATGTATTTTCCAATGTATCTTCCCGTGCCAAAATTTGTCATCCAAAAAATTTGCCATATGCAATAGGAGAATAGTAGTATAAATGTTTTGAATGATGCTACTGCTACTCATTTTCTTTCCTTGGTATTTTGATGCATTCCTTTCACACTCTGAACACCAAACTCCCAATAAAAGGCAAAAGAGACAACAACTGACCAGGTCTGGTTTTTCTTAACTTTGTGACGCAAAGAATGATAAGCTAACTAAAAGAACAGAATGACCAGTCCTTGATTCCACAAAGGTTGGTTAGATAACTCCACACATCTTTGGCAATATGACTTTCAAAGAAGACATATTCAATAGATTCACTATCATTACAACATTGACATTTTGACATCAAGTTAATTTGGAATCTCTGCTGTAGGATTAAGTCAATAGGAACCCACCTATGCCAAAGTTTCCAATAGAAAATGCTGATCTTTTTGGGTATGATCTTATGCCATATGAAGTAGCCAACTAACTTCTTGGAGTGCTTTTGTTTGATTTTTTTCCATATGCCTGAGAAACCAAAGTTCCCATCATTTACCAATGTCCATTCCATTTTATCCATATTGTCAATGATCTGAGTGAAATTATTACAGTTAGTAGTGTGACCAACCACCCAGTCGTTCAACTTAGGCAAATCCCATATACCATCAGAAATGAATTCCTTCACTTTCCATCCAATATCCAGGAGAAGTTTAGCCTTAGTAATAAGTTGGTCTATGTCACACCATTGATCAAACCAAAAGGAACATTCCCCACAACAATATTCCAGACAATAAATTTCTCAGCCAGTCGTTCTCCACACTTGAGTCTTTTCTAGATAGGTGAGTCAGTCTGTTTAATCTGAGTGATGGAAGGGTGTTTCTGATAACAGTATTTAGCTTTCATAGCATTTGCCCACAAAGATTTGTTTTGTCTAAATTTCCACCACAGCTTGACATTGAAACAGTCAATCATATCCGTCAACAATCGAATGCCAACACCTCCTTTAGTTAATCGAGTCTTTGAATTCTAGTAATTGGGGCCAAAACCTATGATACATTAGCGCTTGAAGCCTTTATATATAATATATATATATATATATATATTGAAGTAAGAATGTAATGGTCATTTCATTTTTAGTTGATATTCTTAATGGTCAAGTGAAAGTTGACAATCTACGTGAGAAAAAAATTTTTCTACTAATTGCTAATGCTAATTTTGTTTTCATCTTTTCTTTCTTTCTTTCTTTCTTTCTTTTTTTTTTTAATGAATTACTAGTGCTAATTTTGTAAGCAACTTTTTCTTTTAACAAAATTGTAAGGAAAATTCAAATCACCTTGTTGATATAAAATATTAGAATTTGATCATCATGGTTGCTCCTCTGTTTTTTTTTTTTTTTTTTTTTTTTTGGGGGGGGGGGGGGG
>CAVNYN010213875.1:0-24022 GCA_963692815.1 Nyctanthes arbor-tristis | reverse complement strand
GTCTTTTATTTTTATTTAGTTTTATTTTTTGTTTATGAATGTGAATATACTTATATTCTTTTCACATAATACTTTAATATTTAGTTTCCTTAGAAAGTGGTGGCGGATTTAAGCTCAAGCCAGGTTGTTACAATCTATCACTTCTATTACTTCGTGTGTGTGGGTGTGTGTGTGTGTATATACTTGTTAACATGTTAGTCAACTATTAATTATCGGAATAAATAAATAATTTGGAAAAGTAATATGAGTTGAAAGAAGAGCTGCCGAATTGGCTCGATTTGTGGTGCATGCTCACCCAAGTATTTTGAGAAATGAAGATGAGAATGTGCTTTTGGTAAGTAGCATCAATGGATAAAGGATGCAAATTCTTAAAAAAGCTTTCCAAGCTAATCTGGGCTCCACTATTTGGTTTGAGATTGGCAGTGATGAAGAGATGTCTCTATTTTTTTATTACATTCAGACAAGACCGCCTTACCTTTTATGGAATTTTTTTTTTTTTTTTCCGTCTACAATTGGAGTTGCATTGCTTCCTTCTATGTGTTTAATGGATTCTAACTGATTCTCTGACAATTTTGGATAATTGTGTTACAGCCGAGGCCATCCTTCTTGGGTTTCAACATTACCTGGTGATGCTTGGCACAACAGTTATAATACCTACTGCTCTGGTTCCTCAAATGGGCGGTGGAAATGTAAGGCATCAATCAATTTGTTAATATAAGCAATTACACTTTTTTCTTTTTCTTTTCAGTGACTTGGCTAACATGTTTTCACCGATAACCACATTCATAATTGTCTTTCTTCTAGGAGGAGAAAGCAAAAGTCATTCAGACTTTGCTCTTCGTTTCTGGCTTGAACACCTTGTTGCAGACATGGTTTGGTACAAGATTACCTGTTGTGATTGGAGGGTCATACACCTTTGTTGCACCCACAATTTCAATTATCTTGTCCGGTCGATGGAGTGACCCTGACCCTGTATCGGTTTGTTCTGAACCCTATTACTTTAAAAGTGGCAAATTGAGCTTTGTGACCTAGTGACTTTCATGCATAAGATTATAAGTCTCTTTTTATCTAAATATTTTCTTGTGGCTCTTTTCTCGGCCAAATGCTGCTGTTGTACTTCAGTTTTGTTCAAAATAAGGAAGTTGGGACGAGTTTCTGGATTATTGGCCCAATTCTGCATATTAGTGCATGGAAACAGCACAGAGTAACAAGAAAACGGCACACAAATGCCCAAAAGTTCATATCTTGGTTTTAATGTGTGCATTACTGTGCAGAAATTCAAGAAGATAATGCGGGCCAGCCAGGGAGCACTTATTGTTGCGTCAACTATTCAAATAGTCCTTGGTTTCAGTGGTCTTTGGCGGAATATTACAAGGTTTGTTTCATTATATGGTATTATTCCTTTGGATGATGTTAGGTTTAGAGAAACTTGAGAATTGATATTGTTCTATTCAGTTGTCTTTATCTAGCTTGATGGGATTTGTACGTGCCAGTATCTAATGCAGCTTTCTCTAGTACCTGTTTGGCAGATTTTCTAGTATTACCTTTTTTCTTTCCTCTTCTTCTTTCTTTTTTTCTTTTTAAAGGTTAAGAATATTGTTTCCTTTTTGTGTTGATATCCGAGCTGTGGTTAGTTCAATATATCAATGTGATGGTTGGCTCAGCTTGTTTGAAGTTAACACAATCCTGCAATTGCTTGTACTGTACACTTATGTGCAAGATTTTATTAGGAAGTATTTTCAGTGTCTCATAGATATCACCTAACTTGCTTGTAGATACTGTTTCACAATATAACAATACCTTGGGTATTTGCTCATGCTTGGTAGCTTTTCATGTTTTCTGCTAATGAGAGTCCATTTTATATGCAATTCAGGTTTCTGACCCCACTATCAGCAGTTCCCTTGGTTGCTCTTGCTGGTTTTGGGCTCTATGAGTTTGGTTTTCCCGGGGTACGCACAACTGTTCATCTCTCTCGCACCAAAAGTTTTGTGAACTTACTCTAAGGTTTGATTATACGTGTTTATAAAACTACTGAGTTTGATATTCTTTGTGGTTGTTAGGTTGCCAAATGTGTTGAAATTGGACTGCCGCAGCTTATAATTCTAATTATCTTTTCTCAGGTCACGTGATCTAAGATCTAGATTGGTTTAGATTTGCTTATTATTGCTGTTTTGTCTCATACTTACGTGTCATTATTCTGACTAACGCAATAGATTTAATTTGCCTGTAACTGCAGTATCTGGCCCAATTTATACGCCGAGGAAAGAATATCTTTGACCGTTTTGCTGTTATTTTCACGGTAGCGATCGTGTGGATTTATGCCCATCTGCTTACTGTGGGTGGGGCTTATGACGGTAAGGCGCCGAAGACCCAAGCTAGCTGCAGAACTGATCGTTCTGGACTCATTCAAGCTGCTCCATGGTAAGCTTAGTCGGTTTTTCCTTTGTTATTAAATAAATTCGTATTTCGCTTCACATACCTACAAGTCCTTAGGAGAATTAAAGATGCTTTCGTACTCTATATATTGCTTCTATTGTTTATTCAACCTTTAATGCTTGATTCTTTCTATGGGCATTATTCCTGTATGTATGCTCTATATAAGGAGCCCTATTCAAAGGAGAGGCTGGGGACAGCCTGACATTTGTTGTAACATTGATGAAAAATTTCCACTTGTCTAATTGTCTTGGTGCCATTGCTTCTACGACCTTTCACTAGATCTTTTGTTGTTTATTTATTTCACTAAAGAAATGTCAGGAATTATCATGCGGATTTCATGGTTTTTTGAACCGTAAGTGTTAATTTATAGCATGTGACCTGAGTGGATGATAAATAGACAATAACCTTGTTTGATCCTCTTTATCAAAACACATTATAATCCCACCTACTACTGATTTGACAACTGCTCATTTATAACCACAAATTTCAAACTTCTACTAAATCTACACCACTCATTTCAACTCTTTATAATCTCTTTATAAATCAACTACCATAAATTGAATCAACCAGGCACTAAACATTTTCTCTCCTTGACAGTGTTCAGTACGCTGCTATCTGAATATAATCTAAAATGCCATTAATAGATTATCCACTTGTTATGTCGTCATTAATATATCTCGAGTTAGGGGCCATTTTATTGGATAGAGAAGAGACATACAGTTCTGCTGCTAAATGCGGATGCATGACTTGGAATACAAATGAAACATAACAAAAATCGGTTGATAGTAATATAGGTCTTAAGTTTTTAATGCGCGTTTCCCGATTCAAATGTATCAGCAAGCCATCAGGTGATACCACCATAAATGGCCAATCTACGGTGTGGGTTGATGCTATCAGTCTAGGGTGCATTAGTTTTTGTAAATACGCTGAAAGCTTGTTTGGAACTCATTAATCACAAATATCCTCACATTTCCTTAGACCTATATCTCATTCCCACTTGTCGACCACTTATTTCTATTTATTTACAATTCAAACATATGAATCCAAATAGTGTTGTGTATGCCATATGTAATAATTATCTACAGTTACCCATTGAGGTCAATTCATTATTTATTCGCGACGCCTGAGTTATCACAGTTCTAATGGGTTTTCTGTGTTATGCATATGCAGGATAAGAGTTCCTTACCCCTTTCAATGGGGAGGGCCTTCATTTGATGCTGGTGAAGCCTTTGCTATGATGATGGCTGCATTTGTTGCTCTTGTGGAGGTATGCATCAATCTTACTGTTCATTCCAGTGCTATATGGTCTTCATTTCCTTTTCTCCTAATGAAGAGTTTGACTCTTTCCTCTCTTTCTTGGAGTTTCTTTCTTTCACACCCATGTCCTTTTTATTTTTCTCTGTTTCTTACGTTTTCCTCACTTGAACTGGTACTACTCCCTAAAGCAATACACACCACAGAAAACTGCTCTTTTTGCACTATATACTTCATGCATGGTTCAAAAGTTTCTTGCACGTCTTTGTTTCTTTCTTTGCCAAATATTCTTAGTGCATGTTTGGCTACACTTAACAATAAGAGGGAAGTTTTTGCCTCCAAAAAATTAAAAGGAAAAAAAAAACAGTAACCATCTTATTTAAGCATCAAAAGAAGTAAATTGTCTCCAACTTTGATCAAGAAAACACTATATAGTATTAACCAAACCTAGTTTGAGTATCTTCACTTCAATGCCATTACTCGGATATACATCCTTTGCACATGTTACTTGCGCCTTTAAGGGTTAGTTGTTTGCATTTAATGTTGACCAAATATACCTTTTCCATCAAAAGACAAAAAGGTCAAATGTGGCTTGTTTATTCTCCATAACAACCATCTCTTTCCAGAACTGGATTTTGATAGTATGGTCAACTGTATAACATTTTTCTTCACGTGTGTTCCTAATACTAATGCAGTCCACCGGTGGCTTTATTGCGGTGTCAAGATTTTCCAGTGCAACCCCCTTGCCACCATCAATTCTCAGCCGCGGTGTAGGTTGGCAGGTAATCAGGGCATCTTACCATATTAATCCACTGACATGTTCTAATTTTACTTTTAGAAACCTTTGGATGACAAAATTGTGAAACACTTTCATGTATATTGCAGGGTGTCGGCATCTTGTTATCTGGGTTATATGGAACTGGGAATGGGTGCACTGTGTCTATGTAAGACCTTATTTTTCTAAAGCATGCAATTCTTGCAACTCATTGACACATAACCTCCTTACGATGCTTGCCTTTTTTGGCTTACATGTAGTGAAAACGCTGGCCTTCTAGCATTGACCCGTGTTGGCAGTCGAAGAGTTGTGCAGATATCTGCTGGATTCATGGTCTTCTTCTCCATTCTTGGTAAACTGCTAAGAGTTTGAATGCGTGTCATTCATGGATATTTGCTTAGGAGGGTGTACAATTTTGATTTTTTGAAAATTGTGTGAAAAGTTGCTTTTCTTTTTGGGGGTGGGGGGAGGGAGATGTGGTTGGATGTGGTGAGGAAAAATGTGAAAAATAACTTTTTTTTTTGAAAAGATTGTGCTTTTTTAATGGAGATGTTGGAAAAAATCGATTTTTAAATATTCATTTGCATAGCTCCTCCCTTATTCAAAGGTCTTTCTTTGAGTTTTTATCCTTCCTTTCTGGAAAGCAGAGTACTTGTGCCCCCCTCCCCCCCTTTTTCTTTCCCTGGGGGAAAAATAGTGCTTTCTTTGCCCCTATCTAAATACATAAATGCATATTTCTTGTCTTATCTGATAACTGAATATCACGTCTACATAGGCAAAAGTTGTAAAATCTAATCACAACTTACAATAACTTGTGCACGGGTCATGTATTTGAGTAAAGTTGATTTGTATGCATGTACAAAAGCTTTTTGAAGACATTTTAATCAATAAAATTTTGTTTCTCTGACACCTCAAGTTATCTATTGTGTGCAGGAAAATTTGGGGCAGTTTTTGCTTCAATTCCAGCTCCAATCGTGGCTGCTTTGTACTGTCTCTTCTTTGCTTACGTTGGTATGTCTGTAGATCTGTGAAATTTCAACCTTCTGCTTTATACGTTATTGTTAAGTATTTTGTGTGCCATGATATGCAGGCTCGGCTGGTTTAGGTTTCCTTCAGTTCTGCAATCTCAATAGCTTCCGGACCAAATTTATCCTAGGTTTTTCAATCTTTATGGGCTTGTCTGTGCCTCAGTACTTCAACGAGTATACTGCTATTAACGGCTATGGTCCTGTCCATTCCTCCGGGAGATGGGTAAGCTAAAAATTAACTAAGCTTGAGGATTGGTTCAATTTGTGCTTGAATTCACTCATGATGCAATGCTGAACTATTTTGGTTTCTGACCAGTTCAATGACTTGATCAATGTCCCTTTCTCGTCGGAAGCTTTTGTGGCGGCTATACTAGCCTATTTCCTCGACAATACGCTCCACAAAAGGGATCCTCAAATAAGGAAAGACAGAGGCAAGCATTGGTGGGACAAGTTCCGCTCCTTCAAAACCGACTCAAGAAGCGAGGAATTCTATTCTCTTCCCTTCAATCTCAACAAGTATTTCCCTTCTGTGTAACTCTTGCACCCCAAGAGGTTCTCTCACGTTTAGCTCATTTAAGTAATTATTAAACCCCTTGAACCCTCAAAATGCAGCCTATTGAGTACAGAATTGTTATTTAAGCTGTCTTATTTTTTCCTGAATGGTATAAAAGAATTATTATAAATTAATCTTCTCTGAAATCTGCCTAGAATGCTCCTTTTAGTAATCTTTTCCCTGTAAAGTTAGTGGTTGTTTATGAATATAAAGTAGCTATAAGTTCTGCTACACTCCTAGCGGGAAACAGGACGTGGAAGAAACATTCGACCTGATAAGTTCTGCTACACTCCTAGCGGGAAACAGGACGTGGAAGAAACATTCGACCTGATAGGCAAATGATATGAACTGCGAATCTTAGTCCAAGGGAAACCATGAAATGTTGGGTCGAATGATTTTCGTCATCTTCATCTCTACCAATAGTCATTACACGAACACTTTCCGTCTACAAAAGTATGAAAACGAGAACGGTCTCTAATGATAATTTCTCTATCATAAACTTTGGCTATGGCCTTGTGAGCATTGTGGCAATCCTCACAAGTTCTCAAGTTTTTTACAATTCGAATACAAGTCATGGGCGAAGTGCTCATGATGCCAAAAGCAATTGCTAGCTTCTCACTATGCCAAGCCACTGCTTGCTCTTTTTCTTCATCACATAAATCAAATGAAACATTACTGATATTGGCAGCATAACCAACAAGGGCAGCCCTTTTCAGAATCTCTTTCAGTTCATTTCGAATCTCACTTATCCGAGGATGGAACTTGTCTGCAACTCGAAACTCATGAACAACGCCGTTCACCTCAATCCAACTACAGCCAATGTCAGACTGGTTTTTTTGCTTGCTCATTACCTGTCTTACTTGAGAAACACTATCCCATTTGCCCAGAGAAGCATACAAGTTGGAGAGTAAGATCTCAGCTCCTCTTCGACTCTGAGAGTCGAGCTGCCCTATGTGATTTATTATGTGTTCTCCAAGACGAGTGTTGCGATGAACTCTGCACGCACTAAGCAAAGCTCTCCACACAACAATGTCGGGATCGATTGGCATGCTTTTAACTACTCCGAATGCCTTTGCCAAGTAGCCTGCACGGCCGAGTAAATCAACAAGACAGCCATATTGCTCAATCTTGGGCTTGATTCCCCAAAGACTCTCCATGTTATAGAAAATTGATATGCCTTCTTGTACCAAACCTGAATGACTACACCCATTCAGAACCCCCAGAAGGGTCACTTTATTTGGCTTGATTCTCTCTAATAACAATCGTTTGAACAGACACAGAGCATTTTTACCAAGCCCGTGAACTGATAAGCCCGAAATCACACTCGTGTAATTATGAACATCTGGTCTGGAAATATCACCAAAGACTCGATAGGCAAGATCAATCCTCCCACACTTTGCGTACATGTCAATGAGTGCAGTCCTAATGTTTGAAGTTCTAAAAGTACTGTTCTGGTCGATATAACCGTGAATGCAGCTCCCGTGATCCAAGTCTCCAAGATGAGCACAGGCAGATAAAGCACAAACAACAATAGCTTCATTCAGCTTCACCTTACGTTCACTCCTACACAAGGCGCCGAAATATGCGAGGACATCAGTGTATCTGCCACAACCTATGCAACCCGAAATCATAACGGCCCAAGAAACGTCATTTTTTACAGGCATTTTGTCGAAAAGTTCCCTTGCTATCTCTATCTTCCCACCCTTTGCATATGCACCAAGTAAACTAGTCCAGGAGAACACGTCTGGGTCAGGCATTTCATTAAATACCTCCTGAGCATCATCCACCCTCGCAAAAACAGCATACATGTTTATCAAAGAATTAGCCACGGACAAGTTCATCAAGCTCCCTTTTTTCCTGGCAACCCCATGAATAATTTCGCCATGAACAATCGACTTCTGGTGAGCACATGAAGTGATCACAGAAGAAAAACTATACTCATCGGGGTGGTCAAAACTTAACATTTGGCGAAAAAGATCAATGGATTCCAAAGAATCTTGCAGTTTCGAGTAGGCTCTGATAACAAGATTCCACACCAGAGTTGGTGGTGAAGGAGAAGGATAGTTATTGAACAAGATCCTGGCAACATCAACGTTGTTATTATGTAGATAACAGTGGATGAGTGAATCAGTTAAGGAAGCAGTAGCAGGTGAGGAAATGATGATATGAGCGTGGATTTTCTTGAGTTCGGATATTGCTGGGCGTTTGCTTAGCAGGCGAGAAAGTAATTTTCTTGATAATCGAACAGAAGAATAAGGTTGCATTGATCCGTCCCAAAGGGCACCTCACCTGACACTATGATTTGGCACTCATCATCTTCGAGATCTAGCTCAAACTTTAAAATGGGAATACTCTGTACTAGTATACCGCTATACAGTGATTCTTCTAAGAAGAGGAAGAAGATTAGAATCGACGAGGGGGAGAATTGAAGAAAAACTCTTGAGAACAAACAGTCAGCCATGTACAATAATGAGTCACTAGGAAGAAGAAAAGCCTTCTTTTGCGGTCAACACTAGTATTTGAGTCAATCGAGAGAAGAAAGTCAAGAACTGGTATATATTTATTTTACATTAAATACTAGTTGAATAGAAAGAGATGATACATATGAGAATTTAATTATACTACTTTTGGGTGTCATCCATGCATTTTGAGTAATTCTAATTGGACAAAATTAGTGACAAAAAGTTTGACAAAGTTGACATGTGGTTTGTGTGATTGGTGTTGATGTAAAAATGATGTGATGTGTTAAAAAAATAAGATCGTGTCATGTGTCAATTTTGTTAAATTTTTTATAAATTGTTTTGTCCATGTAACATAACTTATACATTTTTGTTTCTATAGGACAAAGAAACAAACACTTCCAATATTGGAGGAAAATGTAGGGAGAAAGGTAAAAGGGAAAAGGTTCAAATTTGGCCCTTTGGGTTTTTTTTTTCACCTGAAAAGATGGGCCTTCAACTCGACATGTTTTTTTTCAACTGCATTGTGTTATATCCAAATTCCACTTAGCTTCCTAACCGTTAGCCCATCCATTTTCCTCGAGTTAATTTTGTTGTTGGAGCTGTTGGACCGGTGATATCACATTAAGAAGATGACGAACACAATCAAACAAGAAGCTGAAAATCAACCACACTACAGTTCTTGTAGCATTCGACTCAAAAGTACTAGGAATAACAGTCATCAACAAGCACACAACATTGCCTTGCCATTCGGATTTTGTCTTAGGAAATCAATTGTACATCTCAAACCACCTTATTTTCCACATTACCACGAAGGCGGGTTAAAAAACATGTTCTAAATATCAGTATTTCCTCCTTTTGCACATTCATTTCCTCTAATAGATCAAGAAAGCCATTGAATGTGCATCCAAAAGCTAATACACCATTAAGCACTCTTGTTTCCCTGTTTACGAGCTTCTTCTCGCATTGTGGCTCTTACATAGATCTCGTAGCAGCACCCTGGTAGTAGTAATAAACAAAAAACAAAAAGGTAAATATTTGCTACAGCGCATATTTATATATTAGAAAAGCAGCTATTTGAAGTTTATTCACGTTGGTTATCTTGAAGGTAGATACGAGAATCAATTACTAACTGACAATATCGGAACAGCATTTCTGAAACAAGGATTGCAAGGAAAACTGAACTAAACATGAATGTGATAGAATGCACAAGAGTAGCCGAGTTTCAAACTGCCAGTGTCACCTCAGCACTACATATTCATTGATGCTTTCAACGTCCTTAATAGTTAACACTAAATTGCAGTCCGTTTCTTTTTGTTCAGCACAGCACAAACATTTCATTTTAAAAACACTTAAATGTGTTTTCCATTTTCCTCTGAAGGAACATCACCATAATAATCTGAAGCAACTAGGACCTATGTAAGCACAAGCAGAAAGTTCTTCAAATTCAGAAAACATGCTGAAAATTGCATGTTTCTAGAACTCTTTATGACAGAGGGGCTTATGTGTTGTAAATGCTCCAATAATAATCTTCTAATACAAGAATCTCAAACCAAAATTTGTTGAGAGAAAAGTAGGACTGAAATAAGTTTTGATTCTGAAGGAGGATTAGAAGCATACCAGCTACAACTATGATGGTGAGAGCATCTCCAACCATTTTGAGGCGCCACACGCTTTTCTTATGTGATTTGAAGCGTTTTAGTGCTGGGTCCTCAGCCAAAAGCTGAAACAATAAACTTTCTTCAAAATAATGCACAATAGTCTATGATGAAGATGAGAATTCTAGAAGTTCACCCATTGTTTCTTTTATATAGTTTATCCCATTAATTAGTTAGGGTTTTAGGATTAGTAATATTTAATTATTTTCTTATTTTATTTTCTTACTTGGTTTCCAAGTTAATCAATTTCTATTTAAATCTCAGATAGAACCCATTATAAATCGGTTGATTTCGAATAAGAAATAAGAGTCTTTCGGTTTGCAATCCAAAAGTTGTGTGAGTTGTTGATTCGTTCTACATCAGATTGGTATCCGACACAGGTTCTTAGAAGAGGAGAAGATGCTCGCGGTGGTCATAGGGACCAAGGACTTGATGAGGAGATAACATACTTGCGTAATCAGATTAAGAATATGACCGCAATGTTCCATCACTTTGAGACATGGGTGAAGAAGTCCATGATGTGTGGACAAGGTTCTAGACAAAGAACCGGGGGATTTAAGGTTTACCGGCGGGGCGGCCTAGAGGGTACCGTTGGTTTTGGGATTGGCATTTGGCAAGGAAGCATCACCAAGGAACGGGTATCAGTTGGCGATTTTGTAGTTTTTGATGCATTTGCACTGAAAGTGGCTGTTGTGTGGCTGACACCTGCAAAAGTTAAAAACATGGAGGTTCCCGTTGACAAGAATGTGGAACTAGTTGGTGTTTCAAATGAAACTAGTTTCGAGTCGAGCGAGATGATGAAATTGATCAGTATGAAGAAGAAACTGACGAAAATTGGTGGTGAGGCCTCATGACAAAGGTGTTCAAGACCACTAGTTATAACATGGTTGCTGACCACGTGTGCAAGGGAGTCCAATTCCTTCATGCAATTAAGGATTCTAACATGGTTATAGACGTGTTCAAGGGACTCTAGTTTGTAAATAATGAAAATTAAATATTTTGTGGTCGCAGGTTTCCAATGGACTTCAAAGGAAGGTTCACTTGCTGAAATCTATCTGAAGGATTTGCAAGAAGATTTAATAGGTAGTGCGGTTAAGCCAACAAACCGGTCATTATACGTGATATCAAAGAATCGCTCTTATTTTGAGTGTGGGAAGGCTATAATTGAGAACGAGTCTAAGATTCGAGGGCGAATCTTCTCCAACCTGGAGAGAGATGAAGACGAGAATTCTAGAAGTTCGGCCCCATGGTTTCTTTTGTATAGTTTAGCCTATTAATTAGTCAGGGTTTTAGGATTCGTAATATTTAGTGGATGTTTGATTCTCATTATTTGATTTGAATTATAAAGACAAATGATAATGAGGTGAAATGAATGGTGTAGATTTAATAGAAGTTTGAAATTTGTGGTTATAAATAAGCAGTTGTCAAATCAGCGGTCAAATCAGCGGTATGTGCGATTATAATGTGTTTTGATAAATAGAATCAAACAAGCTCTTAATTATTTTCTTTCTTGGTTTCTAAGTTAATCAATTCCTATTTAAACCTTAGAACCCATTGTAAATAGGTTGATTTCGAATAAGAAATAAGAGTCTTTCAATTTGCAATCCAAAAGTTATTCGTGTGAGTTGTAGGTTCGTTTTAAATCAGTCTAGAACTCCACTAATGTTTTCAGTAGAAGGCCCAAAATCAGATATAAATAAGAATGCAATAGCATGCATGTATACAACAGGTTTGAAACAAACGGTCAGATCGATAACCTGAATCCTTATACACAATTTATGCATCCAGACAAAAGCCAAAATAAAATTTAGGGGACCCACCCACCTGAATAAACTACCTAATCTGAACTATGGCAACGGAGGTGTTTCTCTAGTCCTCTGAGAGTTCTATATATTTAGAAATCCTACTCATCCACAGGTATTATATTACCTATCATTTATTAGCTCATAGGATTGGAAAATGAACTTCTCCAAATTCCCTTGAGCTTTAAATAAAAGAAGAAATATTTATGAAGCTTGAATACTTGTAAAACTTAGAGAATCATTAAGGTGCCACGAGCTATGATTTACAGCATAATGTCCAGGAAGGACAGATTTTCCTTTTCCTTCCTTCTTTTTTTTTTTTTTTTGGGGTGGGGGGGGGGGGGTGCAAAGAATTATGTTAAAAATTGAGCTCAATCAAAGGTTTTTGAGGACTGGGTTTTATGAATTTTAAATTTTCTGTTTTCTAATTCCGATCATGGAACTCTATATATCCAACCAATTACATGTGAACTCCATTCAATTTATAGCTTTATAGAAAGCTAAAGGGAAAAATTAAGCAACTCCATTCAAGGGTTATACTTTGGGGAATGCCCATCATTTCGAAAGCTAGTACATAACTTCTCTTCCAGCATACGGTTCCGCTGCTACTGCCCCTCGTTCTATTTCTAATCTTTTCCCCAAAAGCAGTCTGAATGAATTCAAAAGACCAAGAAGCACAACTTTTTCAGGTCCCCTTCTTTTAGAACAAGCCCCCACCCCGAAAAAAAAAAATGAAAAAAAGAAGATCCTAGGGTTATCCACATCCCAAGAGCAATACTGTACAAAAGAAACAATTAGAAAACACAGATCCAAATCACTGTAGAAAGATCATAATAATAGTCCAAAAAGAAAAAGGTACTCACAGCCTTCTCACGAGCCCCAGGTTCGACATGAAATCCACGCCTGGACAGCGTTAATGAATCATCAAACTTCTGCTTAGATTTTCATTAAGAGCCCATCAATTTTGAAGCTGATTCCAATAATCTACCGCAATAATCAGAGGTATAAATGGAAAACTAGCATAATTCCTCCACAAACTATTATATTTACGTACCTGGGAATGGATTCGGAATTTAGAGAGGGCAGTATTGTTCAATAAAAATGCCATTCGCTTCGAGAATTTACCAACTAATAATGGGGAAAAAGTGAGAGGAAGCTGAAAGTCTTTGCTGAGGCCTGAGAGTGCTGCGCAATCACTAGGGGCGTAAATTGCACAATTAGCAGATCACATCTCGTTTGCATACTATTATCATCTTAACTAGTAGTCTCCGTCTTAAATATATTGCCGACTGTACCTTTCCTTTTGGGATATCCAAAGTATATGGTCCAATTTCTTAGGAAATCTATACCACCGCCCCATGAAAATAGTCTCAACTTCTTTTTTTATTTGTCTCTAATTACACTCCGCTTTTATTACTTAGCCTTTAGATTTTCATTTTTTTTTATATTAGCCTTTTGATTTTCTAATGCACCCTATAACATAGAATTTGATAGAATTCAAAATTTCATATAATTCCACATATCCTCAGTTTGGATTTTTATAAAATCCATCAAATTCTAATGTACTCGAAATAGATTTCAATGGATTCTATGAAATCTTCTTGTTGTAAATAATCCATGGCATTAAGTGGATTTATAATATTAGTAGACTTCAAAGGACTCGATGGACTTCAAGGGCAAAAACATGAATAAAAAATTCTTTTACAAATCCAAGCATGACCCTTCCTCCCTTTTTCCATAAAAAAATAAAAAATGAATAACCAAAACGGCAAAACAACAAATACACGTCTAATTTATCATCTTTAAACTCAACCTTTATATTTACCTTGGTGAAAGGTAATTTTTCTTCTTTTTAAAGAGTCCTCTCATGGCTCTTACGTTTTATCAACACATGCACATGAAATTATTGCAAATGTGTAACATTCCATGAAAATTTTAGAAACTAAATTCTTGGATAATGTTCAATTATAATAAGTCGGTTAGTGAATTTTGTAATCGGGTAATTAGCTGTGATATCTTATAAGAATTTGAGAACATTTTAGATTGCTTTGACAAGGATAAAAATGATTGCTTGGGTTGATATTAGTTATATTTATTGGTTAGTAGTGTTGTCAAAAGGATAACAAAATCTTAATAAAATCTAATCGGGTAATGAATTTAGGGCTAAAGAGTGTTTAAACCGAAAATACGACACTTAAATAAGATTTGTCAAAAGAAAAAAATACAATGACTTAATTATAGAATACATTAAGTGAAGGGTTCATTGAGCAATAAGTGGAAAAAAATCTAAAGCCACTTGGACAAATGAGGAATTTCTCACGTGAAACAAATTTGAAAACACTTGGCACTTTGATTTGAGGAGATGAAATCCTAAGCCTCCAATTAGATTCATTTCCATTGGTTACTTAGGAACATTTGGGCCTTTTATCATAGGTGGAATCCAAGATTTTTAAGAAATAATTAAGCAAATTCTTCCATAAGTAGAGCAAGCCTTAGGACACTACCAAAAAGACTCTCAAATCATTCTCTTTAACTCTTAAACAAAGTCTCCTTCATATGCATATAGAAGCCCTACTTTAAAAGGCTATTTGGCTTGAAGAATAGTAGGAAATTGGAAGTATTACTCCATTCAAAATATCCAAAAGGCTTTTAAGAATCGAGCTCAAAGGTAAGTAACCAATCTATGGGTTCTCTGAGCATGCATATGTTTTAAAAAGGATGAGCAATTGTTTTGTGTCATTTCTTAATAATAAATAGATCTATTTTCTTATCTATGTAACACTAGTATTGCCTTACCCGTTTTGTATGGAATTACCTTGAATGGTTCTCACACCATGACCTATCCAATGATCTCGGGATATGGAAAACAAGTGTGGTGTTTGATTTGAATTGATAATGCTATTTGATTGAAACTTCGGTAAGGGTCAACCACGGTTATGTTGGGTTTGTTGCAAAAAATAATCCAAAGTTGAAAAGGAAAAGGAAAGGGAAAGAAGAAGAATCCTAGGAGGAAAAGGAATCCAAATCATAGAAGGATTGTCTTGTCTTCCAAGAAAACGAAGCCTATACATAGAGATATTTTATTCTTCTTTTATACACAAGTGGTATAAGCAAGTTGAGGGAAAAATTGTTGAGTTTAGCACCTTGGGAGTTTTCTTATAACTCTTTGTGGTTTGTTCGAATGGTAGAAAATTAGGTGTAGTAAAACTCGGGGTGATTTTCTCGGTGTCACTTGGGTCGGGTCAGAGAGTCTTGTGAAGAAAAATAGTAGCCTAGCGTCTTGAGATTTCCTGTATTGTTTGCTCGTTGGGGAAAGGGTAGAAATTGGTAGATGCGATAAAACTTGTTATATTTTTCTTGTTATACTTTGGGGATGGGTTTTGGCGAGTGAAAATTATGTATGGTTGTAGCGACTTTAATCATATGGTGGAAAGTTTTGACAGTCCGTTAAATTCATCTTCGTCTTTTATTCTTCTTGTCTCAATTAAATTCCTTGAACAACGGTCCTGCGGGCGTAATCGGGGAATTTTCCTTAATTCCCAACAGTGGTATTAGAGCGTCAGGTTTTATTCGAGGTGGAGCAGAGGAAAGATATAGCAAAGTACAAAGTTGTGATAATCAAGTTTGACTTGTGGCTAGAACAAGTCTGGAATTTCTTGATTTTGATTGGGCAATTTAAAGCTTTCAAAAGAAAACCTTCTCCTTGTTCTAATAAAGTTGCTGGAATCAGTATGAGCGATAGTAATTGGGAAGATTTATATTTGAAGACTGGAACCAGAATGTTTCTCCATCTAGCCAGAAATGTTCTTGTAAATATTTATAGAATATTTGCTGTGAATGAACTATGGCGTCAATTTGTAGAGGTGGATCCGGCAAGGGATTCTTTAAATTTGTTGCACTTGGAAAAATTGTTTAGTTCTTTGCGAGTTGGTGCAGATTCAAAAATTCTCAATGAGATCGTCTGGGGACTGGTGGTTGTTGCAACTTATTGGTGTTGTAGACTAGCTGATCACGTGAGAAAACATTGTCTAGGTGGAGTAGGTTCGGCTACTGTTTAGATTTGGACAATCCGACTCTCTCGGTGTGAGGGCGGTGGAGATGTGCTATGAAGTATGTGAGTACATCCCCATAGCGTGTCACTAGGTGCCATGATAAAGGATGTGTGTTACTTCTAGCGATTGTATTTACACACGGGCGTTGGTTGGCGTGATGCAGGGTGTGTGGTTGTAGTAATGTCGATGGTTGATGAGCTATCTGGAAAGCCAACAAGAGAATTGCACCACATATATCAGTACGTTTATTTGACATTGAGCTGATGAAATGCTTAGAATTTGTTGTTAATTCTAAGTGGTTATACTCATGTAGTGGAGTATGGGACTGTCAAAGTGTGTCAAAGGCTTACTTGATAATTTCTCAAGTATTGCGTATAAGACTGGAGAAGATGAAGATTTTGGCTTATTTTGGCAAGGTGGAGATTGTTGGGTTTGTTGCCAAAAATAATCCAAAGTTGAAAAGGAAAAGGAAAGGGAAAGAAGAAGAGTCATAGGAGGAAAATGAATCCAAATTATAGAAGGATTGTCTTGTCTTCTAAGGAAACGAAGCCTATAAATAGAGATGTTTTCTTCTTCTTTTATATACAGTGGTACAAGCAAGTTGAGGGAAAAATTGTTGAGTCTAGCACCTTGGGAGTTTTCTTATAACTCTTTGTGGTTTGTTCGAAGGGTAGAAAATTAGGTGTAGTAAAACTCGGGGTGATTTTCTTGGTGTCACTTGGGTCAGGTCAGAGAGTCTTGTGATGAAAAACAGTAGCCTAGCGTCTTGAGATTTCCTGTGTTGTTTGCTCATTGGGGAAATGGTAGAAATTGGTAGATGCAATAAAACTTATTATATTTTTCTTGTTATACTTGGAGGATGGGTTTTGGCGAGTGAAAATTCTATATGGTTGTAGCGACTTTAATTATATAGTGGAAAGCTTTGACAGTCCGTTAAATTCATCTTCGTCTTTTATTCTTCTTGTCTCAGTTAAATTCCTTGAACAACGGTCCTGCGGGCGTAATCGGGGAATTTGCCTTAATTCCCAACAGGTTAATTGTGGATCCACTACCATCGTATTGCTATGGCCAAACTTGGCATTTGAAAGGCATTAATGCGCTACAGGTAGTAAGAAATTATAGTGTTTGGGCTCTACATTGCATCCAAAAAAAGTTTATGCATATTTATGTTTCATGAAATTTTAAGGTAAATGAACTCTTTTTGGCCTTATAGTAACCTAATCATTGTGTTACTCACGGAGTACTTTGTACTCATTTAGTGTCTTTTATCTCTTTTGTAGATGATCAACCATAGAGTCTATGAAAAACAAGTCGAGGATTGAAGGCTTTCCCGGGACTCAAGCAAGATTATGCATGTAATAAAGACAGATATTTGGGCATACTATGAAGATGCACTGGAGTTTCGAATGTACTTAGGAACATCATATAAGTATAACATATATTGTGCCTATACCCTCACCCATCTCTATTATGATAAAATTTGAAAAGACAAACCCATATTCCTCACCTAATGTAATGGTCTCGTAAGAAAAGATAGTAGAATAAATATATAGATATATGTATGAAATCAAGGCATGTAATATAATGACAACTTTTGCTTAGATTAGGGGATTCATTTTACATATAGAGGTTCTCAATCCTTTGTTCGGCTAGTAATCAATAAAAGTGGTTTTTTTTTAAGTATTTGATCGTGTATACTTACTTTCATCTTAACTCTTGACGAGCCTACTTTGATCATGCAATGAAAATTGATTTAAGTAATTTTTCACCAAACAAGAGAAATTAGTAAGTCACTCTTTTAGTATAATGCTAAGCAAAGTGATAATTTAAAAGAAATATCAAAATAAGTTTAACGAGATTCAAACATTTGTTGGAAATTGCATGTCTCGTTCCTTGCTAGCATTAACAAAGAGCTTCAGCCACCGTATATAAGAAACAACTTAACAATACAGGGAAATAATAACAAGGGCGTGACAAGGTGGTATCAGAGCAACGTTCCAAGGGCCGTTATATGCATATCTTACTTGTACGAGACGCTCTCCAGTCGGTTTTTAAGTAAGTAGTTATTTAACAAGTTATGTGTAAATAATATATATGCTTTGTCTAGTTCTTTGAAGCATAGAAGTTATAATGTCAGATATGAAAATTTTTTGCTTTGGGATATTAATTTTGAAATTGAGCACGAAATGACCTTGCCAAGTAATAGAAGAAATGTGTTGAAGTATGAAAATTTCCTTTACTTTGTAAAAAAAGAAATTGTCACCAGCTATTACCCTAATTAACAAGTCAGTTTTTCTACAATGTCTTAAGTTATTTTCTTTGCAGCGTCTCTAAGTTGATAAACTTATGAGATTAGATTTATGGAAGAAATAAAGGATCAATTTAATGAATGTTATAACTTTATACGAAATGTAGAATTGAGAAAATGCATTCTCCGATCTGGTTGGATTCCTAAATAAACATGATAATTTTTATGTGAATGGGTATCGAGTGAATACGAGTATATACATTAACTAATAATATTAAATAACTTAGGTGATATAAACGTAAAATACAGTAAAATATTAATCGAGTACATAAACGGGTAACTATTAATATATATATATATTTTTGTAGATAATGCATATAATTTATCTTCTTGCTTTTTTTCTCCATAGATGTGAAGTCTATAAATATCGATTGATTTTATGTTGCTATTGTCATGTGTTTTCACTCAAAGATAATAATAATAATAATCACTCAAAGAAAATATACTATTATTAACTATGTATATACTTGAAGGCTAATTATATTGACAATACGTTTTTTATTAATCTCACAAATTTTTCAAATATATTAAAGTGATCAAAATTAAAATGACACAAATAACTATCACATTCCTAACAATTATAAATGTTTTTTCGGCTATTATCTTCTTCTCCTTATGTGCATCACAAAAAACCTAATCAATCTATTTTAATTTTTATAATAAAAAGTTATAAGAATCGAAATTAAAAATTTCTTTTACTTTGTACAAAAATAAATTGTCATAAGCTATTACTCTAATTAATAAGCCAATTTTTCTATAATGTTTTAAGTCATTTTCTCTACAGCGTCTCTAAATTCATAAACCTATGAAATTAGATTTATAAAAGAAATGAAGAATCAATTTAATTAAAGCTATAACTTCATACGAAAAGTAGAATTGACAAAATACATTCCTCAATCTGGTTGGATTCTTGAATAAACAAGAAATTTTTTATGTGAACCTGTATCGAGTGAATACGGGTATGTACATACCACATACATATTTTAGATTATTAACTAATAATATTAAATAAGTTAGATGATATAAAAATAAAATATAATAAAGCATTAATCGAATACATAAACGAGTAACTATTAATATATTTTTTGTAGAGGATGCAAATAATTTTTTTGTCTTTTTTCCTCCATATATGTGAAGCTTGTAAAATATTAATTGATTTCATGTTGTTATTTCATTTGATTTAATTATTATTGCAACAATTCATTGTTTTTTGCAATTTATTTACTCATTTTTTTAAAATATGAAACATTGAGAATTTACCTCCTGTGTAACGTATGGGTTGAATATTAATTGATTATTAATCAATACTGAATTTATACATCAATATTTTAATTTGACAAAAATAACAATGAATTTTAGTGAAAGCTGGGATGAACAATGAGACATGAGATGTACAAGAAGAAAAGAGAGTACACAAAAAATTAGTACCTCCATCTATTTGGTCTCATTTTTCTTTTTAAGATGCCCACATATATAATCTCTTTTTATATTAAAAAGTCTAACTTACTTTTTTTTTTTACAAATATATTCCTATTTGATATTTTAATTATAACTATCAATTTTAAATTTTACTCATAAAAAGGGTACGTCGGGAGGGTACCTTTTCATGAGTGTAAAATTTTTTTATCTAGATGAGTATCGAGGGAATACGAGTATGTATATGTCCGATACTTATTATTAGATTGTTAACTAATAATATATTATTAATAAAATATTAATTTATCGTGTCAAATACTAAATCAAAACTGTATATTTATTGATTTCATTATACAAATCTGATTACACATAACTGTTTAATATTTTATTATTTATTATTATTGATTCTTTTTAAAATTAGTCTTCCCGTACAACGCACGAGTGATAGACTAATATCATAGTTGTAATAATTGATTGTGATCTAATTATTTGACTGCTAATTATTACAACTTTATCTAGGTTAGATATCTGAACTTGCACGACGTGTTTGAAGGATACCGTAATTATAGACTTATGTATTTTACTATAAATATCCTACGGTGATTTGTAATTTATATATCAAGTCGTAATTTTATATAATACAACTGACATATTGTACTTTATTTATGAGATGATGTTTACACTCACACGTCAAGTTTGATACGAATTTACACTATAACTTTACCCGTACAATGCACGAGTTAAAAAAGTCTAATTATAAGAATATATCAGTGCCCAATGACGAAAATAAAGATTGAATTAGAAGTTATTACTATCTTTAAAAAAAGAGTTACGGGCTTCCTCTAATAATTTAACAATTTTTGTTCAATCAGTCAAAAAAACTATGAATATTTTTTTAGAAAGGGGGCAAAAAAAAAAAAAGAAAAACCAAGGTTGTATATTTTTAATATATTGTTTGACCATATAATTTGAATTTTTTTCTTCTTTTTATTTTTTGATGATCAAGTAAGAAATTATATTAATATTCTATTACTCTTTTTTCAAGTTCAAGTTTAACTTGTGCCAAAAAAAAATTGAATAATAAATAATTAAAATAAAATATAATAAAATTAAAAAAGTTACTCAAGATTTAAACAGAGTTATTAAAATGATACTAATAAATTGTTAAATCGTAATTTTATAAATGATTATTTGAATAAGATGTAAAAAATAGATTACATATTTTTTTTTAGTTCGCATTTAAATTATTTTTTTCTGCGTGGTTAAACAATATCCTTATATAGTGTTTAACAATATAGTTTGAATATTTTTTTCTCCTTTTTTTTTTAAATGATCAAGTAAGAAATTATATTAATATTTTTATTACTCTCTTCTTAAGTTCATGTTTAACTTGTGCAAAAAGAATTGAATACTAAATAATTAAAATAAAATAGATTAAAATAAAATTAAAAAATTACTCAAGGTTTAAACTGAGTTATTAAAATGACACTAGTAAATTATTAAATCATAATTTTATAATTGATTATTTGAACAAGATGTAAAAATAGATTATATATTTTGTTCTATCAGATATGCTTGAAATCATATGAAATTTTAAATTTGTTAAATTACTTAAATGCAACAAATTCCACAAAAATCTATTTAAATCCACAAAAATCCATTGAATAAAATTCCATCAAGTATTGTTTGAAGGACACCCTCTTAGTCTCATTTAATACTTAGTTAAACCTATTATTTTTAAATTCTATTCATAAATGAAGTAAATTAGGAACACATATTGCTATATGTATGTTTTCAATACAAATCTTAATCCACATTTAAAAGCAAAGTGGATTATATATTTTTGAAATGAAGGGACTAAACTAACTCATTCAAATGACAACTTATGAACCGTCGATAACTGGAGATAGATCCTTAAAGCACAATAATTGACACGTATCAATAAAGTGGTCATTCGCGTAGTCGTCGTCGTTATCATCATCATTATTATTATTGATTTATTTAAAAAGTAGAGCCAACAAATAACACCATAAGTTCGACTCGTACTTGAAACTTTTAAAAAATAATACAATGAGCTACTAAACGCAATACAAGCTACTCGTGAGGCTCTATTTTTTCTTTTCCTTTTCTTTTTTAATATAAGTTAATACGAAAGATGTCCCTCGTGTTTGTAACTTAATTATATTTTTAAATAAAATTTTGTCAAATCAATCACATCTACATATTTTATTAGGCATACATATACTGTATAAATCTCTATAATTTAACCCAACTCATTCTCTCTTTAATTTCTCAATAAAACTCATTAAAATGAGTTACAAACGGGGTAGCTGGGCTCTTTTTTCTTCTTTTAACGAAAGTTATTATGTCATTAGCGAATATACACGTCAACAATTGACGCTAGCTCTTTTTTCTTCTTTTAACGAAAGTTATTATGTCATTAGCGAATATACACATCAACAATTGACGCTTCATTGTTAGGAATAACAGTTGGCGTTTAAACTCTTTTATTATTATTATTATTATTATTATTATTATTATCAACAAGTAACTTTTCAAATTTGGTTGCCTTCCAATTTGAAGTACAAAAGAGCCACATCGTTTCATGTCCACCACGTACACCAAAATAACGACGGCGACAGTAATAATAATAACCACCATCTGTAGATGCTCTCGTCTACAAATATACCTAGAAAAGAACAAACTACTACCATATCAATTTGCATTTTCAAAAATTCAATGTCATAAATCTTTCTGCTGCAATTTTACATTCGAATTCCACCACAAAACGGCATACTAGTAGTAATAATTTCTTTTTCCCAGCATAATAGGGAATCCACCAAACAAATTAAAAAACACCAGGAGAATTCTCCAGCACTATCAATGCTTGCTATGTACAGACAGAACAGTAGTCTTCGATGACGGCTATACCATTTGCCAAGCAACCTGTTTACAATTCAAAAGCAAGGCACTGCAGCATTTTCTGTATAAAACTCTGTATCCAATCTCCTTCGCATATATACATTAACTCCATACTCCAAACTACTATTAGTACTTGAGATCTGCGCTCCTGAGAATCTTCGTTTACAATATCCTGCTATTCCTGCATGATGATGGTTTTCTGCTGGGGTTCTTCTTGTTGAGAACCATCTTAAATACACTGAATAAGATTTTCCATCTTCTCTGGGCTTTATCAATAGGGACTACTGGCCGAGGCAGAAACCCACTTACAATGCTATGTAAGTCAGCCGGTGATTGCACATTTGAATCCTGAAGTGAACAACCTGTACCGAAATATTGCAACTGCTCGTCTGGACAAAATGCATGACTCATCGAATCCACATTGCAGGGTAAGGAATTCTCAACTTGAAGAGGAAAACCAGCAGATTGCTCAAACATGTTATTCATATGGTTGACACTATGAAAGTATTCGTCCAGGTTGCTCAAGCCCTCAATGGAATACATTGGCTGCTGCTGTGAATAAGAGAATCTGTCTAACTTCTGAGAAGTTAAAACCTTATTTCCATTAAAACTCCCTTGTTGCAGATTGGAAGAAGAATGCACTATGGATAAGCAATAAGCAACATTCATTAGAGAGTCCTCATCGTCAAAAGTGACCACTTTCTCCCAATCTCTATATGCAGCTATCACCAAGTTACGGGCATCAGCCTGGGCAAGAAATAAGCAATGTTTGGTTCAGAAGAATGTACTTCATACAAGAACCAGAATTATTACGGAACAATAAACGGAAGGCTCTCAAAAGAAAAAAAAGAGTAAGCATGCCTTTTCTTTTTCTGAGAGCTTATCACCTGGAATATACCGGCCTTCAGAGAACAGGGCTGTCACTTGTCCAACAACATTAAAAGCAACAGCAAGTTTTTGCTGAGATCCATAAGGATTATACAAGTGCAATTTCTTGTCTATCACACATGTCTGAGCATGCTCCACTGTAACTTCCCACATTTTGGTGGACATACCAGCTCCAAGGATCTACAGTAATTTCAACGTGAGAGCTAGGGATATTGCTTAAGAACTAATTTAGCAAGTTACAGGGCAAGCTATGTTCAAGGACATGGATGTTAGTAAAGCTTTAATAAGTGGAATGAATAGAAGAACCTAAAAGCTTTTTTAAGTGACTTGCGAGGAGAAAGGCAAAATGAAAACAATAATATATAAAAATTTTCTAGCACTTCCGGGAGGTGCTATGGGTGCATGGATGCACACCATGTGGATTTGAAAATCTGTGCGGTGCGCATCCATGCACCCACATAGGATGGGAGA
>CAVNYN010213874.1:0-27141 GCA_963692815.1 Nyctanthes arbor-tristis | reverse complement strand
ATAGGCACTGGTTCAAGCCTATACAATCAATGCCTACTGTAATTTTTTAAAAGAATAAAATTTTTATAAAAAATAGCGAATGTAGATTGAAAAAAAAATATTTGCTTTTCGATAAATTAAACTGGTATCAGATGTAATGCCTGAAGTAAAATTAAATCCAACTTGAGGACGAGTTACTTGCTAGCAGTATCAGACGTGATGGCAGAGCTAAAATTGAATCCAATTCTTGAGTAAGTTCTAGACGATACCGGTGCTCGCTGCAGAAGGGATGCATGTGTTTCTTCTTCCACTCTTAAGCCAACTCTTCCATAAGATGAAATCAAGGTTGGCTCGTATAGAGAAATGCTTCTCTCCACCAATCCTCCAACCATCTGACCACTTGATAAAACAAATTCTGATCCCCTCACCTCCTATCTCCGCCCCTGCTAATCGACTTGATAAAGTAATCGGAAAGTAAATAGCATGGCAAGTAAATTCCCGACTTGCAAGATTCCAGCTATAAAATGATGCTACTTCCCACACATTGCTAGATACAAAACTAAATTTTAACCAAAAAGTACCAACAATATCATCAACACAACAAAGTGCCCCCTTACTTGGAACTGCTAAAGTAAATTGAAATCTAAGTGAAGTGGTTGTGGGTGTGGAACATATGGAAATTAGGTGAAGAAGGGTGGCAAAGTTGAATTGAACACTAACCAAGCCACTGATTGTACAGTTGAAGTGAAGTCATCCTCTACTGGTACAGATGCACTAGAAAAGCTAAATAGCTTGGATTCTTTTGTAGTTAGATTCACTACTCTCAATCGACAAACTTTAAAAGTTTTCATGGAGGAGAGACGGTTACATATTGAACCATCTGGAAATTACACGGAGAGAGAGAGAGAGAGAGCGCGTGTGTGCATGTGTGTAAAAAGGACAAAGGTGAAAGGAAAGTGATTGATGCGTATCAAAAGGGATATGGCCAAAGGAAAAAAATGAAGAGGCTGGCATTTGGCTCTATAGAGAGAACTAAACCAGAACTTTTATATTAATATATAATATACATTACATCTTACATTAGATCAATACCCATCGGTTGCCAATTGGCAACTGACGTGTATTGTCAAGCATAGGCGTCGTTACCAATTTGTAACCGATGCCTATAGTTTTTTTACACTACACACATCGGTTCCTCAGAGGAACCGACGTATATATTAATACCAATAATTTTAAAATTGCCACTGCGTTGTCTTTATATGTCGTTTTTTTCAAGAATCGACATGTATTCCCATTTTTTTTTTGTCAATTTCTATAGTAGTGTACTTTGGGATCTTTATTTTAAAGATGCAGCGAAGCTCTCATACGATCGCTACTGTGAAGCACTAGTGGCAGTCTTTGAACCTCGTTTAGAAGAACTCTGCAAGTGAGAAGAAGCCCGCAATCAAGAGGCAAATTAGGAAGAAGACCCGAAAGAGTACCCACAAGAAGATCCAGATGAAGAAAAGCCTGCCCACAAGGCAGTACCGGATAAAGATGTCAAAGAGGGATATAAGGCCTTTTGGATGGAAGTCCAAGAATAAAACCATGCGGGCTAGGCCCAAAGCAGACAGTATCATGTTGAAGCGGAGCGGGTCGTTATAGATGGTGTCAGAGATGAGCTCAACCGAAAGTGTGACCAATGAGGACGTTGACCCCTTTAAGTGGGGTGATTGTGATAGCCCTAATCACACATCACTTAGATAGAGATTGTGAGACCAAATTATAAGTTAAGAGATCTACTCCAACTGACATGAGTCCTTTTGGGTGAGAACCCAAGATCAAAACTGCACAACTAGGTCCAAAACGGACAATATCATGTCAACGTGGAGCTGGGTCGTTACACATGGCCTATTATTACACAATGATACAACTAGTTCAAGTCCAATTAGAAGTCAATCTTAACACAACTTCTATGTTCTGGGCAACTTAATTGAGACCATCTGTAATGATTTTGAAATTTGACTATTTTTTCCCTGAAATACTTTGAAAGATACCAATAGGTCGAAGATTGACTAAACAACTAGTAGCTTTGATTTTTTTAAAGGGTTAATTTCACAAATCGTCTCTACCTTTCAGTTTAGTCTCGATTTCATCCCCAACCTTTGTTTTGTGACCCCACAGCCCCCAACCTTTGATAAATACGCACAAATCGTTATCTCTTACACTATTCCACTAAAATTTTAGCAAAAAGATGATTATATCCGCTTCAACTTTTTAAATTTTTTTAAAAAAGGATTAAATAATAAAAAACTTAAAAACCAACCCACCCCACCCCCACCCCCACCCTATTCGCCGAAAGTCCGACGGTTTACCGCTGGAGCCGGAACTCCAGCAGCCATAACGGGAGGAGAATCCCGCCATTTCGCTGCCATAAATGGCAGCGAAATGGAGGGGATTCCCCCCCTCATTTGTGCTGCTCCGGTAGCACCAATGCTATCGAGAATGGCAGCAAAATTGCTACCATTTCTAACAGCATATGCTACAAAAATGGAGGGGATTCTCCCCCCCATTTGTGCTGCTCTGGCAATACAAATGCCGCCGAAAATGGCAGTAAAATTGCTGCCAGCATACGCTGCCAAAATGGGGGGGTTTGCTGTTGAAAATGGCAGTGAAATTAGGGGATTCTCCCTCCCATTTGTGCTACTCTGACAGCATTTGCGGCCAAAATGGGGGAGAATCCTTCCAAAATGGAAGCGAAATGGGCAGATTCTCCCCCCATTTGTGCTACTTCGGCAGCACAAATGCCACCTGAAATGGCCGCAAAACGCTCTTCCGATCTGCCATTTCCGGCAGCATATGCTGCCAAAATGAGGGGGAAAATACCCCCATTTTGCTGCTGGAAATGGTAGCGAAATGGAGAGGAGAAACCCCCCCGACTTTGGCAGCCGAAGTTCCAGCTCCGGCGGCAGGCTACCGGACTTCCGGTGAAGGGGAGAGGGGACGTGGGATCACGTGGGGTGGGTTGTTTTTAAGTGTTTTATTCTTTTCATTCCCTTTTTCGAAAAATTTTAAAAAGTTGAAGGGAGTATAATCGCCTTTTTGTTAAATTTTTGGTGGAATAGTGTAAAAGGGAAGATTTGTGCATATTTATCAAAAGTTTGGGGCTGTGGGGTGACAAAACAAAGGTTGGGGAGGAAATCAAGACTAAACTGAAAGGTTGGGGACGATTTGTGAAATTAACCCTTTTTTTGAAATAAATCAAGAAGTTGTTTGGACGTTAATTTCACTTCTGTGTTAAATTGCAAAGGACACAGATAGTATAATTTAAGTATTAAACATGTCATGAGTATTCACATGCTATAACACCTATTTAGAATTTGCCCAACACTAATTTCGATACGTGAGATTAACTCAATCTCTTTTTTTTTTTTTTTTTTTTTTAAAATAAAGATCATTGACTGAAAATTATAGTTGATTTGAAAATCTTAGTAAATTGTATGGGTCGTCTAGATGTTTCTATGGAGTTGGAGAGTGTCCACTTCACATAACAACATTTAACAATGCACCACCTTAAAGAAATTGCTGCCTAACAACCAGCAATTTTTTTGCGTGATGCTGCTACATGTCCACTAATTGATTCCCAAGACTTTATATAGTAGTTGTCGATAACTTTGCATTGGACGTTCTCTGTTGGAATTTCGTAAAATTAATTATTTTTTGAAATGATGAAATGATTCATCATTAATCTATTCGCTACTTAAAAAAGTTCAAATTAAAATCTTGTGCGTTGGCTGACCCCAACACCACTAGCAGTCTAGCAATAGTGAAAAAGAATAAAAGAATCGGGTACCCATAGAGTATATACCTGTATTCGGTGCCTTTTTGAACCAATTAGGAATTTGGATTTCAAGGGTTTAGCATATTTTAAAAATGAGACTCTTAATTTTACATGCGGATTGTTGATTTTTTTCCCCTTTAATATCCATGCAGTGGATTTGACTAGCTTAAAAATAAATAAATAAATAGAAGAAGAGGGAGAGATTTGTTAAGGACAATAAAGATATGTAAGACAACCAATTATTTCTCCTTCTCATATTCTTGTTATATATGTGTCTCTCATTATTCTTATTCTTTCTCTCATTATTCTTATTCTTTACTTTCTTTTAGATACACGTATGTAATGGGATGAAACTCTAGAGAATATTCTAAACACAAAAGTTACGATACAAATAATTTTTAAATTAAAAGAAATTTTTTTTTTTTTTTAGGTTAGAGACATAAAAGAAGCGGTTTCTCTATAAAACCCAAATGGGTTCTATTGGCTGATTTGGCATCCATCTCATGCACTGGCACTCTCCTTTCCAGCCAACACAATTAATTGCCCCCAAAAAATTGTTGCGGTCCCCAAGTCAAAGCCCCCTTTGTCATCCACCCACCACCAAATTATGGAGGCCCAGAGCAAATAAGAGAGATCGGAATGATAAGAGTGGAAGTAAACGTGATAAAAAAGAGAGATTGTGAATGGATAATTATTTAAATTGAATGAGTGGGTGGAATGGGGTGAGGGGAAAAAGCTAGAAAAGCGAAAAAGAGGAGAGAGATAGACAGGAATTCAAAAATAATGATAAAATAGTAGTAGAGAAAATGGAGATGAAGGTGTGGTTGTAGGCCTTAGGGTTGACATTAGAAAAGAAAAATAAGGATAAAATGGTATAAGTGAGAAAAAAGTAATTAAAAAAATTAAAAAAATAGAAAACATATGAGATCCACTTTATTTTTTTTTTTTTGTGTGTATAACTTTTTGGGAAAGACCCCTCCATTAGAGATGCTCTAAGGGCATCTCCAACCGTGCGCCTTACTTTGGAGGCTTCTACAGTGGTGCATCATATTCGGCGCACCACTGTAGATATACAGGTGGGAAATGCCATTTCCCTTTAATTATTGAAATGCCATTTCCCTTTTCTGTTTAAGTTTCTGTTTATTATATTTAGCTATTTCCTTTGATGTTTTTTCTATCTTTTGTTTATCATTTTCACGTCAATTTTTTTTTTTTTTTAGTGTTTCATGTTGGTTTCATCGTTTTAATTTAGTATCATTTCGAAACAATTATTATTTATTTAGTTTAAATTATTTTGCCTAATCCAGTACTTGTCAACATATTATTTTTTATGAAACAAAAGAAATTAATTTGCGAGATCATAAATACAAAGATGTATTAGATAAAACATTACTAGTATAATGGAAGAAACCTGTAACATTGTAGCACACAACAATATCAAAAAATAAACAACACATAGACTACGCACTGGATAAACAACATATAAACTACACATTGAAAAATAAACAACACACATGCTACATATTGTGTAACTTTTATTTTTGAGTTCATCTTGCGATTTAGTGTCTAAATGAATGTATTACTTGCATGCAAGTCATATAAAATATTTCTTTAATTGTGTTCGGTTATTAACATTATGTGTAATTATTTATTTTTCTATATTATGATACTAGCTGGATTTTAAAGAAAAATAGGAAAAAAATGGTTATATAGAATATATAGAGTATGTGGGTTGGAGAAATTTTTTAAAATAGAGGTTCTTGTATTGTATTTTTGAGTACTGGTACTGTAAAATAGAGTACGAGAGTTAGAGATGGCCTAAATGTATGTGATTCTCTCTCTATCTCCACTTCGAAAATAGAAACCAAACCCCTCAGCCAAAGCACCGAGTTGATGCTAACCGCCAAAACTACTGGACCCTCTCGTCAACTTGTTAAGTACTAGGTAAGATGGAAAGTGTAAGAAGGGGATTTTCGATTGTGTTTTGTGACCCTCTTCCATATTACTTCCATGTAACAAGTACGATTGTTATCTATTTAATATGAAGTTATAGGAGGTTTGTGACTTATTGAGATAATAATTGGATGGAATAATCGGAAAAAGGAAACATATACCAAGAGTAAAACAGAGTTAAATAAATGTCCAATAATCTGCCATTCTGATTCTGAATGAAGTGTTGAGACCCGAAAGTTTCTGTGGTTGATACTCTACATCTTGTGTATTCTGTTTTTAGACGGGGATCTTGAGCACAGCAGACAGAAGTGTCAAGACCACGTTCCATGTTACAATATTTCATAAAGTTGGTCTAGACCCTCCAATTGATTAGATCTTGACACTTCCAAATTTAATCTCATCTTGTATTGACATATGATATAATCGATTTAACCCCATTAGTGGAAGAAGGAAATAAATGAAAAGTCATTTAAGTCATCCAATAAAGATCGAGCTTTATAATTAAGAAAAAAAAATCAGCATTTAAATTTACAAGTAAAATTGAAATAAACCATGAAAGAGAAGTCGTGACAAGTAAATTGGTATCACAGAGAAGATCCTTCTTTGTGAATGCACATGTATGGCGAATTCGGGAGACTCCAAGACAAGTAAGTCGTTTATTTCATAGTTAGCTTAATATTCGAGATTAAGTAGTTTATCTAATTTTTGACTTTAAACTATTTAAAATGTTGAGTTAGGACTTTGTTAGATTTTGCATTGCCTTCTATATATCTAGAACAAGATGAAACTTGGATCAAGTGATCCTAGACTAATTTATCACTTAGTTTAAGCCAAATATCAAAATACTTCTACATATGTTGATAGAGGTTATCAATGTTCACCATAAAACTAACAAATCTCGTAAGAAAGATTTATGCATAAATTGGATAGCTTTATAGAGAACAATAGGAGAGATACAATATACGTAAGTGTATATATATATATATATATAAAGACTTTCAAAACATCTCCTATCAAACAAGAGCCTAAGGATGGTATCAAGAATGTGATATAATTTAATCTGGAATTATAAACAAAAATCTAAAGGTTTCAATGCATATAAAATACTTTCAAAGCCCTTAAAACTTTCCATATGAATCACAATGATTGGGCAACTAAATTAAAGCAAAAGATTGACACAAAAAGGGATAAAAACAGGTTAATAAGTGTAGGGACTGCTTCAAACCCAAGCCTAAAATCTGAAATTTTTGTAGCTAAAAGATTAGAAGCAAGGCAAACATCCTTTCACTCAAGAATGCATCCATGATAAACTGTAAGAAAGCAAATTGAAAAGAAAGAACCAAACAAGATAATTTAAAAGAGACCACAAGCAATAACGTAACACAATGTTAATAAGTTCAAAAAGGCAATTATACATTGATTTTGGCGTCAAAAACAGCCCCAGAAACATCTTAAATAGATAATCTCTTATAAAATCAGCAAAAAACAGCAGAAATTAGCCTAAGGGATACAAAAAAGGGGAAGAAAAATAATCTAAGAAGCCGACCCATTAGGTCCATCGGTGGCAAATTTGAGAAAAGCATCCATTAGGTACTTTTGATTCCTAGGAAGATCTTCACAAGCTCTCTTCAACTCATCAAGATCCTTTCGAGTTTCTGCATGTGATTCAATGTAGTCTTTTGCTAATGTCTCCATCCTTCGATCAACACGATCAATGAAAGCCTGTGATTCCTTCACAAAATCTCCTAACTCCACCGGTAAATCAACACGATCAATTAACCACCTTCCTCATCACCATCATCATCTTCATCCCTCACTTTAACTTCATCACCAATCTTGATCCACTCCCCCTTAATTAATTTGTACTTCATATTGATCAATGTTTGCTCTCCCATCACCGAATTTAGAGTGGGAAGATAAGTTAAATCCGGAATAGAAACCCCAGCATGATGAACTAAGCCCATGACTATCCTTCCATGAGAAAGAATCCCTAGCTTTTTCCTAGAAAAATTTGAAATCAACTCATCCAAAATCATTTTAGCAAGATTAACCGGTTCGCCTTTCATGACCTTCCAAAGAAACCATGTACCCTCCCTAGTTAACTCCGTATATTTTCCTGTTCTTGGTTTGAAAACCCAAATAAGGAATATGTGTAAATGCCTTAATTCTCTAGGAAGGTCAGCTGCATCAACTATCAACGTTGTTAGATTTTCTTTGTTATAAAGCATCTACATGCTTCCAATACATCAAAATTTGAGGAATATACATCACCCACATCTTCTAGTCCATCAATTTCTTTTAAATTTTTAGTTTCAACAAAGAAAGTATTTCCTCCAACATGAGTCCTAAAACCATCAAACATAGATTGTTCACTTTCAGCCATAATTTCTCGAGCTTCAACAGCATTACTATAAAACATTCAAACCACCATTTCACTGACATCGGTTTTTGACTTTAAGAAAATTTCCCATTTATGTTTGACCAAATACTCTAAATACTTAAATGGCAATTTCTTAAAGAAAGTATAATTTGTAATTCGACCAGGAACTACTTTTCTTTCCTTCATCTTACTATTATATCTAGCCTCAATATTAGCATCATGGAAATAAAAACTTGGATATACATCATCGTTATCTCCACCCAAAGAGTCATCTTCAGCACCATTCTTACCATTACTACCTTTTGGAAGTGGAGAACTTACCCTACCGGTAGCTAAACGCCTCCTTGGGCCTTTCCTAACTTCATTCTCCCTTGGAAGCTGATTTACAACGTCTTTTTCAGCAGGACCAGCCTCAGAAACTGAAGTTTTTCCACGAACTATGGCTGCTCGGGTCTTCGTGGCCCTCTTTTTTTAGCCAAGATTTTACGAGGCAGACGCTTTAGAGCACGAATCGGAAGTTTATTGTCTCCATAGCTTCTATTTCATTGGTACTAACATCTTTTTGAACCCTACCCATCTCTGTAAAATATGAATATAGGATGAATAAAGCAATCCTTTGTGGAATTGAAAAGCACCTACTTAAGAAATCAACAAATTACCTAGAGATTTCGTAGAAGAACCCCTAGTTTCACCTAAAGAGCTCACTGAAATTGACTCCAACAGAGGAAATGACGTCTATTTGAGAAAAGAGCATAACGTTTGACCTATTTTCTTAAGGAATGTTTGTTTGTTTTAAAAACCATGGCAAGAATAATTGGAATAAAATGAATAACTCAATTCTAATGGCAACAAGGTATAAATTGTCTTATTAAAATTCCCAAGACTTAAATAATAAAATAAACTACTCTGACAACTAAGTCATAAAAAAATAAATAAATATGATAGAGCCTTATACTGAAATCAATCCGATTCTGACTAGTACTTACTTAATTAGCAGTAAATATAAAGCTTTGCATAATAATTATGGGTAATTAAGACTAGACATTACAATTTTAGTTCTAAAATAATAATAATTAACGAACTGATTTTGTTGAATAGGTCTAAGATGACCGAAAACACTACTTCAGCTTCTCTAGATCGGCTTAGTCTGCTTGTTAGATGGAAGCTTGTCAAATTAGCCAATTGATTACTCATAACAACAATAATAATTACGGATCAAACGATGAGACGAGTCAAGCAAGAGGAAAGAAGGATAGAGACAAGGCTACTGATCGGTTTTGCCGATTTAACTCGCCTATTTTTGAAGATACAAAAGATCCCATGGACGCAGAAAATTGGATACGCACTATGGAACGGATGTTCACTTGTGCTCATATCCCTGAGTCGGAAAAAATAAATTGTGCAACGTTCATGTTAAGAGGCAGTGCTGATTACTAGTGGGACACCCTCGTAAGCTTAGGTGAGACAAAATATATGACTTGGGAAGAATTCTGCCACAAGTTTTGAGAGAAATATTTTTCCTCAACTGCAAGAAATCAAAAATTAAATGAATTTATCATGTTCCGCTAAGGTTCTATGTCTGTCACTGATTATGTCAAGAAATTTGAGGACCTTTCCAGATTTTCAACCCATATGGTGGCAATAGTTGAGCTTAAAATTAATCGATTTATAGAAGGATAACTAGGATGAGATGTTCAAATGGCTAGCACCGCAAAAATGGCCTTATCAGAAGCAGTAGATCGAGCTTTAATTGTGAAACAAGTTGAAGCAAAAATATTAAAGGCACGAGAAGCAAGAATTCAAAACTCTCAAAACGAACTGAAATTGGAACAACAATAACAACAAATGCCCCTCTAAAAATACCTTTAAGAACCAACCTGCTATAAAGAAACCAAACTCGAATACTGGACCTAAAGATGGAACTAGTTCATCCTACTCTAGTTGTGAGAAAAGGCATGAAGGTCCATGTCGCTGGAAGACAGGACAATGTTATGGTTGTGGAAAAATAGATCATATGGTCAGAGACTGTCCAGAAGCAAAGAAAACTTTGAATACTCAACCTGCAAGAGTATTTTCAATGGTCCGGCTCGAAGTTCAGGTATTCCATTTACTTCCTTGCCTAGTACTCTAGAGATAAACTTGCTTTAGGAGCCATCCAAAATGCAACACATTCTACTTACCTCAACTCTTGATTCAAGTGAAAGATATTGAGCTAGTAGTAGACTTAATTATACTAGATATCAAGGACTTTGATGTTATCCTTGGAATGGATTGGCTAACTAAACGTAAAGTTCTAATTGATTGCAAATCTAACACCTTGAAATTCTCAAGAAAGGAGCCTATATCTCTTCCTCAACAAGCAAGAACCTCTAGAATGATTATCTCACCATAAAAGCCATGAAATTAGAAAATCAAAGATTTGTTGCATATTGAATGAGTCTACATGGAATGGAAGACCAATAAAGATAATAATGAAAGGTTGCAAAACAAATAAATGCCACTAGTCTGAATCCTGCGGAAAAGGAATAGAAGATGGGAAAGGGAAGAAGATATGAGGAGCCAGTATCTAGAATTATTCCAAGGTAATTTCGAGGACGAAATTTTTTAAGGGGGGTAGATTGTAACGACCCGACCTTCTTTTATGATGTAGCATGACAACATAAATAATCATTGACATGAATTAAATAAAAACAAAAGAAAAGATAAAGAAAGAATATAAGAAATTCCTTTTCGGGAGCGATTCATCCTTCCCGAACGCAGCATACGTCATTAGTCTGATCTTTTGTAGGAACTACCCGTAATAACGAACTTGTGTCTATGGTTCCATTGCGTGTGCTCGGGGTAGAAGTTTTGTATAAATGTAATTTAGTAATGAGCCTAACAGCCCTATTGTTCCGATGGGGAGGCCTACGCCCCATAGAAACTGTCTACCTGAGACTGTCCCTTGGCCCGTACTCCCCAGGCGGGATACTTAACGCGTTAGCTACAGCACTGCACGGGTCGATACGCAGCTAGAAACGGCTGCTAATACCCCGTAGGCTGAGGAGCAAAAGGAGGAAGGATTAACTTTTCATTTCATTTCTATGGTCGATGATCATAGAAGGCCCTAGATGCTGTCGAAGTAAAGGATCGTCAACAAGGGCACGGACAAAGTAAGGGAAACCCTCTGAAATTATTTCCATATTCCACACCGGATATGGACCGAACTGTCTCACGACGTTCTGAACCCAGCTCACCAAACCTCTCCTCAGGAGGATAGATGGGGCGGGGGTCAACCTCTTTCAAATATACAACATGGATTCTAGCAATAAGGATAATGGTAACCCCACCATTAACTACTTCATTTATGACAGTTCAAGAGGTTCGTGCTTGAGACCTGTCTAATTTCGAAAAAACAATACAGTTTAAGAAGCGATTTTCGAGGCTAATTTCCAAATATCTTGGACGAGAATCTGAAAATGATTATCACACCAAACTTAGACTTTTATATGGATACTATAAGAACTTTATTCTTTGTAAAAATAATTATTCTACTGCTTTCAAATCACTGTGTAAAAAGGTCCCCATGAGATATATATTTTGTTTGAGGTTTAGTGGATTTCAAGATGGATTCTAAATCTGTTAATGGCATGAAAAACCAGGTTTTGTGGACATAATGATTACCTAACTGTAGGTAATCATATGTGCAAAAGTTTAGCCTCCCTTATTGCCCAATTCAAGCTTGCCACTTCATCAACTTCACATGTCTTGAAGACATATGGGCAAGAAACCCTAAAACGACCCTCTTCTAGCATAAAAAATGAGCCAAAACCATGTGCAGAAGCCACCATTCTCCTCTAATAAATATCTGAACCAACTTGAAAGAAACCCACAAAAAGTTAGTGAAAAGACAAGTGAAAGAGAGCAAAAAAGTGAGTCTTGGAAGATACTCTCTAAAGGAGGTAAGGCCTTGGACTCTTTTATTGATAGTAATAGTATCTCCTTTAGTACAGTAGGTTCAGAAGTGAAAATTACTTATCATGCTTTGAAAATTCGAAAGAAAGCACTGAAATCTGCTAGATAAGCTACTACAGAATATGGCATTGAGACCTTCTGTAATTCTTGTCTCAACACCTGGATGGACAGAATGCGAGTTTATTTATGATTTAAACCTTTGTGAATGTAGGTGAATCTTTGATCGTGTGAGCACAATAACAGCGAGTAGTATCTAACTTTTTCAAGAACTTTTCATGAAAAATATAAGTTTTCTATGAATATGTTTTCCTTGAATAAAGAAAGTTTTTTATTTTTTTACATGTGGAATTACCTCACTATGTTTATGATGAAAGCTTTCTATATTTTGGGATCAATTTACATTTACTCCATGACATCGAGAAGTATTATGTACGGTGTCACTATGATGATGATGAATTATGATATAAGTTATTCCGATCAGATGATCCCCTATGATACTGCTATGAATGATATGTTTTATGATGAGCTCATGAGGTAATTTTCATCTTATGTAATGGGGCCCAAATGTTTAGGAAAGGTTTATTTAAAGTCTTGTTTTAAAAACTTGCTACTCACTGAGTACTTGTATATTCTCCTTTTCGCTATCTCCATGATAGATGCTGGGGGTGAAGATATTCAAAATTATGCAAAGCTCTTGGATCATCTCACCGGAGGATGGTCATATTATGTGCATTCACGAGGTGGATTGGTGGCGAACGTATGAAGACTACCCGAGCTCCCATCTTTATATTACTACTTTTGTCAAGATTGAACACTTCGATGAGGACCTAGACCTCTTGTACGCCGAGGAGTATAACATTAATAAGTGGAACTTCTAAATAAATTTGTTACGGTTATATAAGTTGTTATGCTAACTACTGGATGCTAGTAATATAATTATGGATGGTAGTATGTCTATGGTTGGATCGTTATTTTATTATGATGAAATAGCGTATTAGGTAAAGATGGAAAGTGGAAGAAGGGGATTTTCGATTGTGTTTTGTGACCCTCTTCCATATTACTTCCATGTAACAAGTACGATTGTTATCTATTTAATATGAAGTTATATGAGGTTTGTGACTTGTTGAAATGATAATTGGATGGAATAATCAGAAAAAGGAAACATAAACCAAGAGTAAAACAGAGTTAAATAAATGTCCAATAATCTGTTATTCTGATTCTGAACGAATTGTTGAGACCCGAAAGTTTCTGTGGTTGATACTCTACATCTTCTGTGTTCTGTTTTCAGATGGGGGTTTTGAGCACAGCAGATAGAAGCGTCAAAACCACGTTCCAAGTTACAATATTTCATGAAGTTGGTCTTGACCCGCCAATTGATCAGATCTTGACACTTCCTAATTTAATCTTATCTTGTATTGACATATGATATAATCAATTTAATCTCATTAGTAAAAGAAGGAAATAAATAAAAAGTCATTTAAGTCATCCAATAAAGATCGAGCTTTATAATAAAAAAATCAGCATTTAAACTTAGAAGTAACAATTGAGTGGATATTCAACTTCAAGGTCAGCAAGATTCTACTCATTCTTGAAGAGTTCCTCCCTAGTCCTTACACTAGAGCGTGTTTGATTGAAAATATTTTTTATGAAAAATATAAGTCATAGAAAATATTTTTTCTTTGTTGATCAATGGAAAGTGTATTTTAAATTTTATGGTACAATCCAATTAAATATAGTCATAAATGTTTTCCTAGAAAACAATTATCACCTACTCCTACGTAAAATAATTTCTGTAAAAGTTGAAAAAATAATTTTTTCTGTTTTTTCGTGTCAAATGCACCCAAAATTAATTACATGTGAGTAAAAATTGTGCTCCTCCATTCCAAATATATAGTCCACTACTCTATTTTTAGAAGTCTCAAATATACAGTTTTTTTAATTAAGAAGTGTAATATATATTATTATTTTACTAATTTACCTTCATTTAATGCTTAGTTAGAACTGTTTAATTCTACTCATCAAATACGGGTAAATTGGAAATACGGATCGCAAAATGTATCATTCTAATACAATATTTAGTTCATTTGAAAAAATAAAGTGAACTATACATTTGAGATGGAGAGAGTAATTAGAAGAGAATTCTTAAGTCGTTTAAGTACCAATACAAGTATCAAAAGTTGTAGTCTGAGTCTCTTACCCATGGGGTCTACAATCTTTTTTACATTTGACTAGTGCAAAATTATACTTTAATTATTAACTAGCTCAAGCAAGTATTTAAACTTTAAGATTGTCAAAAACAAGTCCTCAATTTCAACAATTAACAAAAAGAAAAGATAAGGTATTACATACCCTTAATTAATAAAGGAGTCAAAGCTACAATAAAAATTTTCTAGTACTCATGACACCTACATGGTGATGTATAGTCGCATGTATATGTTGGTGTCATAAAGGCGCCCATATGGATGGTAGAAATTTATTCAAATAAACGAAATACTTAAATGTGGTTGAAGTTAGAACATAGCGCGGGCAAGTCTCAATTCAACCCGAAAAAATACCGTCTAATTATTTCGGAACTGAACAAATCATGAAAATGGATGGAAATTTTGCTTTTGTAAGTCATGAGGTTTTGATTGCCTTTCAAGAATGTGACAGCATGTTTCCAAGGAATATGCAGTTACACGTTAAGAAGCGTGTAGGTGTTTCAATTGTGTTGGAGTTAGTCCACTTCAAACCACATATTACACAGGTTGAAGTAATGCCATCTTTTCAAAATTTCGATCATTTACCTAACTACTGTATCATTAGGAAATTGCTTCACTAACTACTACATAGGAGATCTTCCAGATGGTGGTACCTTAATTAAGAAATTGCAACATATATGTTTCTAACACGTTGGACGTGTCAAGCGTCGCCATTCTATGGATGCATACCTAGGGTATAACCAAATCTTCATGTATCTTCCAAAGAAGACGCATACCTCTTTCCAGTTTCATTCACCCACTAGACATCTGACGGGGTACTCCGCTAGACACACACTTACCATGCTGTGATTAGACAACTCACATGTAAATTATCCCATAGCTATCATGTGAGTTGGACAACCCACATGTGGGTTGTCTAATCACATCACACCACATAAGACATCTGGAGGGGTATCCCCAGACTTCTGGCGTTTGATCAAAATATTACCCTTCTATCGTAGGTAGGGGATATATTGTTATAACTTATATGGTCGTGTTTGGGCTCGAGAATGTGGGAGCTACATACCAGCGTCTCATTTAAAATGTCTGCTGTGCAGCGGGTTTTAGTTGAAATTGGAAGTGTAGCCAATATCGTAACTTGGGAGGCTTTCTTAGGCTTAAAAATTCCTTGAGTTAACGTGCGACAAGTGAATACTCCTTCACAAGGTTTTTGAGGTCACTAATAGCACTAGAAGGAGTTGTTATGTGTGTTGCCACTGTAACTCCTTTTGCATGAAAATTTTGTCCATGCGTCGCCAGAAAAATTATGGTACAAGAAAATAAGCGGGAAAATATATACCGGCCACTATCCTAGTATTATTAATACTAGTACTGGCATAGCACTCGTGTAATACACGAGAAGAACAACGCTAAAAAATATAAAAATACAAATTTGAAAAATAACTGAAAAATATTTGTACATTAGTTGAAAATATAAAAATAAGAATGTACATTAATGGAAACAATTAGACCAATAAACTCATTAATTGAAATCTTTTCCTATATTCAATGGATCAATTAACTTTCATGGTATGAGTATAAGTCCTTATGTATTAAACATAACACCCCATCTTAACGTTGTATTAGTCAAACCCCATGCTTGAACTATAATTGACTCTTTGCATTCTGAATATCTTTGAAATTTTAGAAATTTTCATCTTATATGATTTTGAAACTCAAATTTATGAAAAAAGAAACCGGTTTGAGAGAAAAATAAATGCTTGTGAGAAATTTATTAGAGGTCGATTTTTTAACAAACAAATCTAAATACAGAAACTTTTTAAGTTTTCAATTTCTGACTTACTATGCTAAAATATAAAAAAAAATTAAGAAAAAATAAAAAAATAACCCGGTAAGCTTTGCGTGTTTCCAATAAGAATGAGGTCAAAATCTCCCTAAAAAGGTTATTGATATATTCAAGTAAAAATGACTGACGCGAATCAAGTTCACAATAACATTCTAAAATTATAGTATAAATACAAACTTGCCAAGTGTTTAACTCTATCAACCACCGTTGACAACGTCTTGGTGAGCCTTTCTCCTAGCAAAAAAGATATACCACTTAACATTTCTCATTACATGCATTTTTCATAAACTTACAGCGTGTTTGATTGCATTTGTTTTTCATGAAAAATATCAAATTCAAGTAAAGATCGTTGAGGCGACCCGCGTTCACGATAGCCCACTAAAGTCATAGTGCAAGTAGAAACTTGCCAAGTGGTGAGTCTTTCTCCTTGCAAAAAAGATATAAGCCACTTAACATTTCTCCTTAGATGCATTTTTTATAAACTTACAACGCTTTTTTATTGCATTTGTTTTTCATGAAAAATATCAAATTCACTGGAAAAATTTAATCTTTATGAGATTTTTTGGGAAATGGAATTTTAAATTCCATGGCAGGGGAAAACATGGGAAAATATGCAAAGCATGACACCATCAATTATCTTACAACACCAGTTAAAAGTGGGAAATATAGCAGAAATTGTACTTGATTTAGATTAATATAACATAATGTAGATATAAATTTTAAGTTAATGAGAATTTGAGGGTATTATTGTCTTTTTAAGTAAAAAAGGTAGATCACGTAAAAAAATATGAGATTTGAAATTGAAATTGTCAAGTATAAAATGTTAGGATTAAATTCAGGGTTAAATTGCACAAATTGGTCATTTTAAAATAAAAAAATGATTAAAAAATATGATATCATCCATGACGTCAGTGATTTAGGTAGAAAAATTTTTTAGACTACTTTTGATTTAGACATATACTAGTAATTCTACATATGCATTGCACGAGAAGTGTTGGTCAAATAAATTAAACAATTCATGAACAGTAATCACTACTGTCTAAATATTGTTCCTCTTGTACACTCTAATATTTAAAAGTGGTTGTGAATGTAGAAAATTAATCTATTATAGTCATCTGTTTAGTTGGCTTTTATATTTTTTATAGTAAAATTAATTATTTAATGCTCACATAAATTCATAAACGCATTTAAAAACTGAAAATCGAAACATAATAAAAATTAAAACAGTGTTGCATGCTATCAAATTAAAATGCCAAATAAAATGTTGAAATTGAATACGCATCAGTTTTAGCAAACCTATAATATTTCATGCACCAATTCTATATTATGAGATGTTAACATTGAACAAAATGAACGGAATTAATAAATTGAAGACGTGCTTAAAACTAATGGAAAACGTGATAAAGATAGTCAAGATCATAGTAATTGAATGATCAATTATAAGAAAATCAAGGTATTTTCTTTCCATTTTATGTAGATGTATATTAATAAACAAACAATAAATAACTTACTAAACTTGGAATGTACTCACGACAAAGGAATAATCAATGTAATCTACTGTAAAATAGTTGTGAAATTTCGTGTGGGCTGCCAAAAGAGAAGATGACCGCCAGCAAGCTTTGTGATAAATAATGTGTTTCATGGCAGCATTACTTCTCAACAGCAAGACACAGCTTCCGTCCCAAAAAATCAATGAATAACTTAATTTTATATAGGATGATCTATGATAACTAACTTTATCTTAATACAATTATTAGTTTTGATAAATTAGGATTGTAGCGTAATTCGTTTACCATGACTACGATTGTAGTATAATTATGATGGTTTTGAAATTGCCATGATTAGATATATTTTTACTATCGAAGAGAATTTGTTTTATAAATGGATATAATTTAATGTACAATGACATAATTTGACGAATGCACGTTGGCTTCGTATAGAAACCGACATGTAAAAAGCAACCAAAGCCTGTTACCTAGAGTTCTACTTTTGACATGTCTGCGTATTCTTCAACTATACATGTTAGTCGGTTTTTAGACAATTTCCAACCTATAAACTCTAAAGTACAGTTTTACTACTCTAAAATACAATTTTTCAAGCTTTGTTTCACGAAACTTCTCCAACCCATCAACTCTAAAAAGGACTCCACATATCTTCCTCTTCATATTTTCTATATTTTATAATATTCGATTATTAATATATATTGAAAACTAATCCATTATATTCTTGTTTGTTAATTACTACACGTATAAAATTTTAAATAAATAGTCGAAAATATTACATGATTTAACCCAAAAAATACAAAAATTAAATTCATGTAACAATGATACAACTAAAATTAAGGGATAAAATGAAGATTTGACAAGATGTTAGATAACATTAGGAACAAATAAAATATAAAAAACATAAAAAGTTAGTATAAAATTAGATAACAAAAAGGAAAAAAAACAATACACCAATGGTAGTTCTATAGATAAACGGAACTGCATAAAATGCAGTTTTTGCTTTCTGGCTTCCAGAAAATTGGAACTCCAAAATGGAGTTCCAATATAGCATCCGGTTGGGCGTTCAGTTGGAGCATCAACCGGACGCTATAATGGGCCAACCCACGCTAAAATAGTGTGGGTTGGAGATGCTCTTACAAGAACCAACGTATATTCCCTATACATTAAAACAATACTCTTACATACATGCCGGTTATCTTGCAAGAATACAAAATCCATTTCAAAGCCGCAAATCCCCTTCCAGCTAGTCGCTCGTAGCATGCATCTCTCTCCCTCTCTCGCTTCATCTCGTCTTCGTCTCTGAAACGTGCAAAAATTTGAAATCCCCAAATTTTAGGTTTACAATTGATTTTTGAAAGCAAGTTATGTTAATTAATTGGTAGATAATGGGCTTTATATCTTGAATATGTGCATGCATTGTTTTAGGGTACACATGATTTGGGCAGAATTTTGTGAGTTTGTGCAATTTTTATGGAAATTTATTTTGTTATGTGTTAAAATCTGAGAATCCCATGATTAAATTGATATGTGTGTTGGATGTTGCTCATAGTATACATATATCGACATTAGTAGGCTTGACATTTGAGATTGGAAGCAAGCAATTAGTTCATTCCATAAGTTGGACCAATCTTACACTCTACATGTCTGATAAAATACCTCACATAGCTTTGTTTGAAAATTTTCACCTTTGATCATGCATATATATATATTTTATTAAAAAAAGTATTAGTATTTCATTTTATTTGTTGCAGGCATTTGAAGCTGTTGACACTACAAAAGAAAACCGACCAATAGGTGTTGGTTTTGATAAAGCTCAATATGTTATTGGTGTCGTGTTGGGGTTTGGTTGAGTGAAAATTTTATATGATTATAACAAATTTTCATACAATGGAAAATCTCTATCTTTCAGGCCCATGGTTCTTCTCAAAAGTTTTCCATGTAAAACTTGTACTGTTATCCTTTTATATTTTCATTTCTCTGAGTTATTTGATATACTTAATATTAAAGGCCACATAGAAAGCATTCTAGGCTGATTTCTAACAAAAATTAATTAATAGAAAAATATTACTCGCTCCATCCCACAAATATAGGATTTCACACGGATTAAGAATCGGAAAGTAATATGGTTGGAACATTTAATTTTATTTGTATATTCAATTTTTACCTTTATGCATAATTAATGATTTGGAATTAATACCAATAGCCAAAGTTGGATTAATATTGAAATAAATATAATTATTCAAATTGTATCCGTTAGAATTATGTGAACACCTTGAATATTATACCAAAGAACTTACTCATTTCCCATTAAAGTTTGGTGCCTAGCAGGTATTTTAAGTAGTTAATTAGCTAGGGGCAAACATAGAAATGAAAAATTAAATACAAGTATAATATAGCAACTGGATTATCTTTTCGGAATGGACGAAAATAGAATACAAGACTATCTTTACGCGAAGGAGGAAACAGAAGACTATTCATCTCTTCTACATACAAACGACAATAAATATTGTACATTATGTGTGTGTATATATCCATGTAAAAATAAATATTAAGAGCAAAAAAAAAAAATGGGAAAAAAGGGAAATCCAGGAAAAAGGAAAAAAAGGAGAGAGAAATGTACATAAGAAGATGAGAGAGAGAGAGAGAGAGAGAGAGAGAGAGGTCACCAGTCCATTTGTTGGTTAGAATAAATTTTTCAAGTCTTAAACAGTCCAAACATTACACAAAACAAGTTATATATACCCAACCCTCAAAGCATTCTGTATCGTAACAAGTTTCCTTTCACTCACAGAGAGGAGTTCCAAAGGCAGAAAAATGGCTTCTTGCAACTCAGTAATCCAAAGAGCCATTTTGGCGTTAGCCCTTGTGGTTTTTCTTGGCAACATAATGATGTGGATCGTTATGCCTACTGATACATATTATGAAAAATGGGTTCCCCATATCATGGCTGATACCAATTCTACTTTCTTTGGCATTCAAGGTATATATGTACTTTCTTTTTTCCCCTAAACTTTGGATCTTGACGCCTTGTCCGGTGCATGCCAAGGGCGGAATTATGGGGTGGCAATCCTGATCCCCATTACTCCATTTTTGAAAAAAATACTTTCATCTACCCTTTCAAAAGGCCCTTTTTTTTAAAAAAAAAGTTCCTTGTTTCAATTAGGATCATCAAATTTCGATTACCCCTTCGACTGTATCTTGGCTATGCCCATAGGGCATGCCCTGTTTATGATTTTCAATTGAAAGATAAAACTATAAGGATTGGGATTTTTTTTTTTTTTCCTAGATATAATTTATACAAAATTTTTTCTTCAACAATCTCTTTATATATCTTGCTGCAGGTCCAATCATGCTGGATTTTACATTCCCTATTTTGTTTATTGCTGTTTTGGGCTGTATATATCTGCATTTGGGAAAGAGGACAACTAGTGATCGAAGTAAAATAGGAAGGTAGGTATTTTTCTTTTCATTTTTAACCGAAATACTCGTAGTTTTATGTATTAATTTTGATTTACGATATGCGAATTCGTTGCAGTAAAAACGGGGCTCAGAAATCTGGGTCCTTCAAGCGGCCGATGATCGTTAAGGGGCTTGGAATTGTTTCATTGACTGAGCTAACTCTGTTCTCTATGTTCATTGCTCTTGACATTTGGTATTTCTCGTATTATGTCCGTTACTGGTTTAAGCAAGTTCCTATACTCCAAATGACACGACACGAGCAAGTGTAAGTCAAAGTCGCTTTTCTTTATTCTTTCGTCTCCCAGTTTTTCACCCCGTACGCTCGTGTATTAGACAAGTGTATACCGTATATCCACAGGTGGCAAACCAAGTTGGATAGAGTGGCCATATCGTTTGGCCTGGCGGGGAATTTGTGCTTAACATTTTTATTCTATCCGGTGACAAGAGGGTCATCCATTTTGCCTATCTTGGGATTAACTTCGGAGGGTAGCATCAAGTATCATATATGGATTGGAAACATGGCCATGGCCCTCTTCACTATTCATGGGTCTCTTTACATTGTTTATTGGACACTCACTCAAAGAGTATCTGAGGTACAATTTCCTCCCTCTTTTTCTTCAAGGTTTGTTATTGGTAATGATTACAAATATATAAGAGTTGAACCAAGAATGGTAATATAAGTAATTGAGGTAACATCTTAAGTAAATCATTGAAAAACTCTCATCTGACAAATATGGGTAGACTTTAAACTAATTATTGTACTACTACTTATTAATTATGGTATGGTTGATTTCGATAATTTCCGCTTTGTTTGGTAACCATTTATAATTTGTCTCGATTTATCAACTAATTTAAATTTCAATTTTTAAAGACATGACAACACATCATTAGGCCACCTCTTTGAGGTGATGTAAGTTTTCACATCATTCTAATTGTTAACTCCACATGACATGATTACATTACGTCACTTGTATATAATTTAAATTTTAAATCTATTTAAAATAACTCCATTATTAAATCCTTGCCAAATACGTAGATGTAATGATCACAAATCTATAAGAGATGAAAGAAGCATGTCATTGACATAAGTCGTCGAGGTAGCATCTTGAGAAAATCTTCAAGAAAATCTATTCTGAGAAACAAGGGTAGTAAAGTAAAACTAATTACATGTACTTGCTATATGGTCCGGTTGATTTCGATAATCTCGTAGATGTAATGATGAATCGAATCAGTACATAGCTGAAACGTTATAAAATCTCATAAATGTAATGGTGATTTCCATATAATAGAGTTCTACTTAGAAAAAGATGCTTTCAGTGATGGCAACAATCCAATGAACATAGAGAACCATAAAATCCTTCTAGAAGAAGATAACTATAGCCTATATTGAAGGTTAATACTGTTACTTCACTGATTAAGGATTGAAAACTTTAAAGATAATCTAATGTTAATTATTGTAGTGAAAGATGAAAGTTACTAAGTAAAGCAACCAAATTGCTTATGATTATTTTTCACTTTAACCCCAAATCAGTGGAGTTACCTAACGCTACTTTGACTTGAGAAGAGTGAAAAACAAGGTGGCAAGAAACTAAGCAAATCAAGTGAACGGACGTGTCATATGCTTTGGTGCAACCATCCTTTAGTGTGGGACTCACCCAAAAGGGGTTATATTTGTGGAATATATAAAAATAAATAAATTAATTAATTATTATTTTTACTGAATTATTATTTTTCTTAGCTTTTTGTCTCTGCAGTCCCGTTGTTACCGGAGAGATGGGTTGGTCGGTTGTCTTGTATTATAATAATAATAATAATAATAATAAGATATTAAAAGAACGCAAGCATTGATCTCCAAATCAAATCGTGTAAATAGATTTTGTCTACATTTATCTAAAGTCAGTTTTCATTGACATCCATTAACACACACACATATATATAAAGACTTGATTTCTTTATCATTTTTAGATCTGCAAATCTACTTGTTAGGGTTCAAACTGTATCGTTTTAGCTCGTTTATTGGAGCTTTCCTTTTTATTTTTATTTTTTTTTCAGTTAGAGATTATTTCAATAAATCAAACTAATATAACAGCTACAAAATTCTTTATAAATATTATTTTTCAAAGTTTTCTATAATCACTTCTTACTTCCACCAGCATTTCAAACAAAAATTTTCACTCCATCCAAAAAACTAAAAAAGAGCTAGAAAGGACAACCCTGTCACTAGCTAGTTCTAAATATAGAAATTCTAAATTTTCTCAATGTGTCTAATTTTTAAGTCCAAAAATCTAATTAATATATTCCAATAGTAAGATGTAGCCATTAAAATCTTTAATTAAATCTTCGATACTGGCTAAATTAAACTATTTTCATTGTAAAATAATTATTTGTTGATTAATGTGATGATGTAAGTGTGACGTATAACTCTCATCATACGTAGCCTCCACTACATTTGAGACTATGGGGTATCCAACTTTTTCAACCCACCACCTACACAATCCAAACATAAGAATGGGATGCAAATTGTCCACACTAAGTTGTCCTTAGCCGAAAAGGTTGATTCAACAAACCTTTATTCACTTTCAAGAGTCCTTTGGTTCATCATGGGGGTGTTCTAATCAATGGGGACCATGAATCATGGCCATAAATCAAATCCAAGATAGGATCACAAAATTGGCTCATCTTTTCAAGCAAATATTATGGTCCATAATCAGTGCTCCCTCCAATCATCCAATGGATTGTGACCCTTTTTGAAAAAGTTCATTATATAATAAAAAAAGGTATTTGAAGTCAATTTCACACAAATAATATTCTCTCCGTGACACAGGAATAGATAATTTTTGGAAGGAACCAATGACATTTCCAAAAAATGCAAGAAATTACTAATGGTTTCTTGAAACCACTGACGGAGCTAGGGGGCCATGGTGGGATTGGGCCCCCCAAATTGGAATTTTTTTTATGTTTATATATTTTTAAAAAATATTTATATATAAAGGGGTTAGCCGTGTGTACTATACAGTCCACTCCTCCAGCTCACCCTTTTAACAATGCTTGGCACCGCCACTGCTTGAAACCACAAGTGGTTTTTAAAATCACATGTTATTTCTTGCTTTGGTTCCTTATCACGAATCAATATTGGTTCTTTAGAAAAATAGCAAGACTAAATCTATTCTCAATTTCACAAAATTAAGAAAAATTCAATCAAAAGTTAAGAAAAATTCAATCAGTATTGGTGAAAAAATAAAATTTAAGAGTATTTTTCTAATGTACCATTTATATTACTACTTCCTTCGTCTGGCGAAAGTATTCAACTATGCCTTTGTCATTCATGCCAAATTATATTCCACTACTTAGTTAATTTCTTAATTTTCTGATATATCCCTATTTATAATTATGCATTATAACCAACAAAAGAGAACAATTAAGATAATATATTAAGTAAATGATAGGGTACATTAATAAATATATGTTCTCAAATTATACTTTTCAAACAAAATTATTTAAAATTTATAAACCTATGTGAACAAAGAAGTGAACTATATTTGTGAAACAAAAGGAGTAATTATTTTACTTTAATGATTTTATTTTGTTAATAGCGTTTAAAAAAATTATTTTTACTAACATTACATATTAAATAAGAGCATATAAGGAGACTATTATTTCAATTACAATTTAATAGATGATTAAAAATAAAATACAAGTCATTTTTTTTAGGGAGTATATGCGTTTAAAAATTTAAAATAAGAAATAAAATAAGTCTCAATAGTTTGATGTTATCATGATACAGAACATGCTGTTAGAAAGTTTTATTTCATTTTTAATCTTTTATTGGCTCTGAAAACTTCGAGGTTTAAAATGTAATAAAATCTTACTACCAATCAGGATTTGATTTTCACTTTATTACTCACTAGTTAAGAGTGACAACAAAAGTAAAATTTGTACTCTCTCCGCCCCACAAATATATTCTCCTTTAATTTTTCACATAGATTAAGAAAATATAATTTAATATTTTTAGAAATGTATAATTTAACAATATATTTTCGAATATACTATTTGATTTATTTAATACTTTACTTTAATTGTTCTTTGTTATTAATTATTATGCATCATAAATGAGGAATGAAGGTATATTAGAAAACTAAAAAATTAACTTACGAAAGTGGAATATAACTTGGGCGGATAAAAAAAGGAAAAGAGGAATATTTTTTTGGAACGGATGAAGTAGTAATTAATTCTCAGTAAATCATCGTTATATAGGACAAAATTCTAAGTTCGAGTTTATACCTCTCCCTCAAATCCCCCAATTTTATCCCAAAAATAAATCATCTTTATTATTTCATATATATTATAATATGAATCGTCTTGATTGTTAGTTTCACTAGGAAAGTTTGATATTCCCCGTTTTTGCCCCCTTTTCTATTTTGAATTTCTTATATTTTAATCGAATAAAAATATTGATTGAATAAATTTCCATTGGAAAGTCCAAAAGCAATAATTATATGTCCATACAAATAGTCGTTTTTCAGAACTGTCGCGTTTTATGATGGATTATGGGAAAGGTCTTGTTGCATTGTTCTTAATGCTCATCATGGAATCACTTAAGCTGTACTTAGGTAGCTTGGCAAAGTAACTAGTATGATTTTTCTTTGACCAATTTAAACCAACAAAATGATTATTGGAATATAATTGTAGTCAAAACTCAAATGAAAACATATTATATACTACTAGAAGAACTAGCACACTTTCTTTTGCCCTCTCTCTATCCCATTTATTTAGACTAGTTTGAGATTTCATAGGATTGAAAAGATACATTTTTTTTTATAAACAATATTCTTACTTTATTTTTATTTAATAAGTATAACTTAAACTCGATAGTTATAACTAAATATTAGATATGAGTGACTTAGTAAAGTAATTTAAATTAGCGTCCGTTCACAAATTATTTCTATTTAAAAGTAGAAATGGTTTTTATGGGAACGGATAATGAAGATTTGTATAGCATATGTGAGTCTTATGAAATATATGGATGTAATTGATTTAACCTAATTCTATTTTTAAAAGGGAACAGTTTTGTGAACATGTGCTAAATCTTTTTAATAAAGAAATAGGCATAAATATTTAGAACATTCATAAAAGGAAAGCAAATCTATATATATACATTGAATGAAGGGAGTATATATTTCAATTTTTATCTGAGATACAAGGTGTCTTCATAATGGAAAGACCTTGTATATGTGGCACATTCCACTCCACCAGTTTCATGGATTCACATGTGGGGCTATATATAATAGTGGAAGAGAATATGTCATATACACCTGGTGTTTCCATAACAAAGATACCTGGTATCTCTGAATCAAAACTTTTACTGGCCGATTCAATCAAAAAAAAAAAAAAAGGATAACTAAACCTAGTCCAATTGATACTTGTTCAAAAATTGAACTACAGTATATCTAACTATTAAAAATAATGTTGGTGAATAAATAGTAAGAATGACAAGTGTAGATTTATGACACAAAGAGCAAACAGATGATTTTTTGTAAATACTATTATTACAAGAAAACAGTGTGGTAATTTTGGGAGGGGGGAACTCGTGTAGAAATCCATTAATTCATTCTTTCTTGATACTTTTAGTGAATACCATCGTTCAACTTGTCACATACAAATTGAAGGAACATTAGACTGATGTGGGATATTATAAAGGTGACATGATTTTTGTTTGGAATTTGGTGGGAGGGTAGCTAATAGCAGAATTGGTTTGGTTGGTTCAATGGAGGAAATGAAATGAGCTTAATTATATTTAACTAGGTCTATAATGTCACTTATTCATGTTATATTTTTATATATTGATAACAAGTTCTGTCTGGAGTGGATAGGCCCACGTGAATATTTTTTTTTTCAAAATTTAATTTGGTGGATCGGCGGTTTGAAACAATTTGACAAAATTGAAACACAAATCAAACCATTTAAAGCTGTTGAATTTGGGTCAAAATCAAATAATCGATAAGCCCATGTGTGCCCAAACCAATGTTTTCAAAATTATGGTTCCA
>CAVNYN010213871.1:0-47082 GCA_963692815.1 Nyctanthes arbor-tristis | reverse complement strand
TGGAGTAGTTCCTGTTGGGCGGGTTCAGTCTATGATGATACTCAACTTAAATAGAAGACAAAAGTTAAAGGATAAATTAAGTAATTTGGCTAAATAAAATTAGAAGTCTTGAGAGACACGAAATCCTAAACCTATTAGGATTTAGTTATATATATATATATATATATATATGTATGTTGACGTATGGACAATAAAAGAAAGCGGAAGAAGGCACGGAAACAGGGGAAAAAAGGCAGAACACGAAAGGCACGGAAATAGGGAAAAACGCACAGGAGATGCGGCAAGGCTGCAAAAAGGAAAAGAAAGTCAACTGAAATTTGAAATTTCACATACAATCATGCACGGGAATCGGAGAGATTTAGGAAGAAAATTCAGCCTATTTGATTAATCGCTTGGAACGTTATTTCGACATTTAATTTGGTGTTCGATTTCTTCAAGCAGTGGTTTCTCCAAGTTAATTCTTGGAACGGAGTTAGGTGATATTTTTCTTTATCTCTTGTTGTTTATTGGGTTCTATCTATTGTTGTTAGATGAGTTATTTGTGGTACTAAGAATATTGTTCTTGACGGTGTTACATGATTGTGGTAGTGTGTGATTACCTCTTGATTTAGGGCGATAATCTTGAGAGGATAAACGTTGTATTCCATTATTATTTGGTGATAGTGGAGTTGTCGGTTTGCCCCATCGATTTTCCCTTCTCATTGGAGGGTTTTACGATGTTAAATAATTCCTGGTGTTATTTAAATTTACGTACATATATTATTGTTTAATATATTGATTGCCTATTTTAATCACACGGGTTTAGAGAAATTGATTAAATTCCCAACAGTGGTATCAGAGCCAGGTTCAATTGTGTGGATAAAAATGGATGACCCAGTTGGTAGTGCTATGATCAGGCTTACCAATCACAATTGGGTGACATGGAAATCTAGGATGGAGGATATCCTTTATTGTAAGGATTTGCATGATCCTATTGATGGTGATGATTCTAAGCCGGAACATATGGAAGATAAGGATTGACAGAAATTGCACAGGAAAACTATTGGGACAATAAGACAGTGGGTGGATAATAGTGTTTTTCATCATGTGGCACAGGAGACAGATGCAAATAAATTGTGGACTAAATTGGAGTCTATGTTTGAGAAGAAAACTGCAGTCAGAAAGTCCTTTCTGATCAGAGACTTGGTCAATATGAACTATAAGGACGGTGTGAGCGTGACAGAGCAATTGAATAATTTTCAAAATGTTGTGAATCAGCTGGTGACAATGGGAATGACTCTTGAGGATGAATTGAAAGCATTACTACTTTTGAGTTATTTGCCAGACAGTTGGGAAACTTTTGTTGTGACAATAAGTAACTTTGCTTCAGATGGTGTGTTATCCATGGATTCTGTGAAGAACAGTATGCAGAATGAGGAAATCAGGAGGAAATCTTCAAGTTTGCATGTGGGTTCCGATAATACATTGACTGTTGTTTCAGATGATCACAGAGGAAGAAGCAAGAATAAAGGGCAAAGGCGTCACAGCAAGTCTAGAGGCAGGTCAAAGTCAAAGGATAAGAAGACTTGTTATCACTGCGGCAAAGAGGGTCATTATAAAAGAAATTACAGAATTTGGTTGAGAGAGCACAAGGAAGGTAATAATCAGAAGAAAGAGGATGAAAATACTGTAGGTGTGGTGACTAGTGATGTACTCTCTTGTGGAGTGGGTCAATGCCTACATGTTAGAGACCCTCTTACTTAGTAGCATGTCGACAGTGGTGCCTCATGCCATGTTTGCAGAAATATTGAGTTGTTTACTTCATACAGAGCAGGTGATTATGGCCAGTCAAATATGGCTAACTCTTCACATTTCAAAGTCATAGGAATCGGTGACATTCACCTGGAGACAAATATGGGATACATCCTAATTTTGAAGGATGTAAGGCATATTCCTGACATGCGGTTTAATCTGCTTGCAATAAATACTCTCGACCGAATCGGGTATTTCAGTACTTTTGGTGATCAGAAGTGGAGGTTATCAAAGGGATCAATAGTTGTCGCTAGCGGAAAGCTTTGTTGCACGTAATACAAGACTTATGCAAAGTCTTGTAAGACTGGGGTAAATGCAGTTGAAGATCCTTCTCCTAATCTATGGCATAAGAGGCTTTGGCACATGAGTGAAAAAGATTTGCAGGTTCTGGCTAAGAAGGCAGTTATCTCTTTAGCCAATGGTACGTCCCTAGACCGATGTGATCATTGTTTATTCGGTAAGCAAACTCGAGTTTCCTTTTCTGGCACGTTTAAAAGAAAAGAGAATATTTTAGATCTTGTACATTCTGATGTGTGTTCTCCTGCTGATGTAGCATCTTTGGGTGGAAACAAATATTTTGTTACATTTGTTGATGATGCTTCTAGGAAATTATGGATCTATCTTCTGAAATCTAAGGATCAGGTACTCCAGTGCTTTAAGCACTTTCATACCATGGCAGAACGAGAAACAGAGAAGTGTTTGAAAAGCCTCAGAACAGAAAATGGTGGGGAATACACTTCACATGCGTTCAGAGAGTATTGCTCAGATTTTGGTATTCGACATGAGTTTACAGAAGCAGGGACTTCTCAACATAATGGTGTGGCAGAAAGAATGAACCGTACCATTCTTGACAGAGTCAGCTTATTACATTTAATTTATTAATCCACATATCATTTAGAACACGAAAATATTAGGAATTGAAGAGATACCTCTCGAATTCATCTTTCTAGGTTAATTCAACAAGCACAATTGCACAATCTGCAGACTAAATCTTCCTCTCCTTCTCTACTACAGTGTAAGAATCGCTACGAATCGGCAGAGACGATCTAGTATCGAGAGAAGAGGGGACCTAGCTTTTATATAGACATCATCAGGGTTCCACCAATTACGAAAACCCTAATGGGCCTACACTTGTTTTACAAGTCATACTAATGGGTCTCTGCCCATAAAGGTACACCAAGCCCAAAATACCAGTTATGATCACATATGACCTATTGGGCATTCAGGCAATGTTAAACTACTTTATCCAACTAGTTTTCTTAAAATAAGGAAAAACCCAATTAATATTGCACATATTCTAACATTTTTCTATAAAAGATTTGGGTTCCCTCTCATATCTGTCTGGGTGTTGAAGTGCTTCCATGCTTGAAAGGATTGTTCCTTTCGCAACGCAAATATATCTTGGATCTCCTCACTAAAGCAGCAATGACTACTTCCAAACCGGTTTCTACCAATTAAGTGGTACTGTATTGGCTCATGACGGCGCTCCACTGGCCAATACATCTGAGTTTCGGTCCCTTCTTGGTGGTCTCCAATATACACTACTATAGAAAAGCTAATTAGGCGTCAGTCGTAATCAACGATACGCGTCGGTTTCTACGTGGACGCATATGTAACAGACATATATGCTAAGACCATAGGCGTCGGTTGTTCGTCGACGCTCAAACTCAGTTGTTAATTTAAAACTGACACCTAAAATCATTATCCAATTAAATAATTAGACTATAGGCGTAGGTTGTTTTGTAAAAGCTAACGCTTATAGTTTATTATAGGCGTCGGTTTCATATACACAACCGACGCCTATATAAAAAATATATATTTTAATTTTTAAATAATATAGGCGTCGGTTGTTGTGTTACAACTGACGCCAATGTAATTTTTTTTAATATTAATTACACAGATCAAATTTTTCCAATTTTCCTGCGACTACAAAATAGCAAATGCAAGCAACAAGTAGCCAAGAAAAAACAGCAGCAGCACCACCACCAACAATTTATATACGCTTTAAAACAATTATCACCAACTTGATAAAAATATGAATTTACAAATACTATTACAAAATAAGCTAACATAAATACGAAACAATTGAATTAACATAAAATTAATTATTAAATATAAATAAAACTAGTCCAAAAATCAATAACTAATATATGACTATATATGTACTCCTCTAATCATTATCGTCTAACTATAATCAATAATTAGAACTAAAAATCACGTACAATTTTAGAAAAAGTATCATGCCCATAATTTCCGAACCTTATCTATATTCGATTGAATATATGATCCCATTTCATATATATATATATATATATATATATAAGTACTTAAGTGGCTTTTACTTTTTTCCCGCCTAAATTGGGTCAATCTTGCGGTACATTTTGGCCTTTTTTTTTTACTTGGACTTTCCTAATTGATATGGTTTACCTTCTTCAAACTCATTCCCTATATAGTTTTGTTTGATTAATTAATTCTCTATTAAGTGATGATTAACTACCTTCTTAATTTGAAATATATATATATATATATATATATAAGCACTTAAGTGACTTTTACTTTTTTCCCGCCTAAATCGGGTCCATCTTGCGGTACATTTTGGCCTTTTTTCCTACTTGGACCTTCCTAATTGACATGATTTACCTTCTTCAAACTCATTTCCTATATAGTTTTGTTTGATTAATTAATTCTCTATTAAGCGATGATTAACTACTTTCTTAATTTGAAATTCTAGTTTTAGCTAAGATTTAGCATATGTAACATTGTAATCATTGGCAAAATGGAAATGACGAAATTTATAGATACCGCACACAAATTAACAAATAAGTGATATTTGTATAAATGGTAATAAATTAAATAATCTACTGATATATAAGGGAAAAAAGTCAATCACACTTGATTTTTGATATCTACATGTTATTTTGTAATTTCTTCAAAGAGTTTTCTAGCTACAAAGAACTGTGGCACAAGTCATAGGAGTAAATAATTTACAGAAAATCATGAATGTGAATAAGAATTTTTTTTTTGGTGGGGGTTGGGTTGGGGTGGGGGACAATATATATAAACATTTAAGTGACTTTTGCATTTTTCCCGCCTAAATTGGGTTAATCTTGCATTTCCTTTTGGCCTTTTTTTTTTTTTTTTTTTTTCTCTAATTCCTTACTTGGACCTTCCCAGTTGATGTGGTTTAGGTTCTTCAAGCTCATTCCCCATATGGTTATGTCTGATTAATTAATTCTCTATTAAGTGATGACTAACTACCTTCTCAAAATTTGAAATTCTAATTTTAAATAAGATTTAGCACATGTAACATTGTAATCATTTGAAAAATGGAAATGGTGAAATTTACGAATAACGCACACAAATTAAACAAATAAGAGATATTTGTATAAATACTAATAAATTAATCTACTGATATAAGAGGAAAAAAAGTCAATCGCACTTGATTTTTGAGATAATCGGTCTTATCTACGTGTTATTTTGTTATTTCTCCAAAGATTTTTCTAACTACCAAGAAATGTGACACAACTCACAAGAGTAAATAATTTACAGAAAATCATGAATGTGAATAATATTTTTTTCTTTTTTTTTTTTTGTGGGGGTTGGGTTGGGGGGTTGGGTAGGACAGGGCTGGGGAGACAATTTTCAATCATCATTGGCTTGACATCATTTTCTATCAGTACTTACAAAAAAACACGACAAAATTTATAGAAACACTTCCATGTGTCCCGCGGGTGCATCGTTTATTAGTGACATAATAATCATAGTCAAGTGAAGTATAATACTTTGGCAATTTTTGCAATGTAATATAAATTAGCCTCAATATTGATTAATGATTTTAAAGTTAATTTCTAGAGGTTGTCTAATTTTAATAAATTATTAATTTTGACTTACTATCATTTAAAAGTACGTTTTTTTTTCCTTTTCAAAAACAATATGTTTTTGCTAAAAATTGTAATAATTTTTTGGGTAGCTATATTGACACCACATATTTTACTAAACACACTACACTCTACTTTTATTTAATATCCTTCATTTTTTCATATTTTTAGATTAAAACATTAAATCTTTCTTTCATATTTTTATTCTTATTTTTCAATTGATTATCACATCTTATATCTAACAATAATTTTCTTCTAAAATTTTGATGTAAGAACCACTAACATCTTTTAAATAAGTCAAAAAAGAAAAATCCTTAAAAGTAAAATATATATTTTCTTATGACTCTAAGACATATGAATGAAATTTTTTGAATAATAACCATTATTAAGAAATAAGATATAAAAATTAATTATACGGTTCAGAAAAAAATGCAATTAAATTGTTGCAATTAGATATAAAATTTTTTGTCAATTGTTAAAATTAAATTGGTAATTTGAAGTTATTAAATAATAAATCCAAGTTTTTATTTAGAAGATAATTTCCCTTTAATATATATATATATATATTAATTTATCTTGCGTGAAATTTATTATTTCCATATGTAGAATTCTAAAGAGTTCAACACAGAATAATTGAGTTTAATAATATTAATTATTGTTAATTTGGAATGATTGCTTTGAATTATCAAATGAATTCTTGCTATTCTGTTTTATTATAAATTTGAAGTTCTTGAATATCTCTTGATGTATCAGTTACTCGGCATGTATATGTTGAATATATATTGTTAGAGATTTTCTTTAATCAAGTTATCTTTCTTATTGAGGAGAAATTTCCTACTTTAATAAAATTCGTAAGGCGTCGGATAAAGCCCTTAGCTAGATATAGCCACTGGGACATGGTGATTTCTCCTTTTTTACTTTGGTCGAAAAAGAAGAGTTTTGAGTAAGCGCTCTAAACGTCGACCGACGATGGCTCCATACAGGAAACACTTATGACCGGAGTGGTCTGCTTAACTCCAGCTAGGAACAAAAGCAGCTCCCCTCCAATTTCTCACGTATAGCATACTGAAAGTCGACTATCCTTTCATCGTTAGGATTAAGACCCGGATGATCCTAAAAAATACAAGCATTAGCCTATAAACCTTCTTTTTTATGACTCTCATCAAGATAAATCTGTATAGGAATGTAACATCTTTATCCTCAGATGCTTTTGATGGCAATAGTAGACTCACTGTTTCTTCTATTTTAGCTGAGTGTATTATTTATTCAACCATTGCTACATTACTAGATAAACAATTACATTACCAGATAAAAAATATAAAATCTTTCACGATCTCGAATGGAGTAATTTGGATTGGCCATTACTTCTATCATCTTCAATATTTGAAATAAACATATACACTTATTTTGTTAATTTGTTAGATTTAATTTCTTTTTTATTATATTAGTCTTTCCGTGCAACGCACGGGTGCAATACTAGTGCCTACAAAAAAGAAAAAGAAATATAATTGTACTTTGTAATAAAATAAATACAATTTTGATTAGATAATTATTACTATTCAATAAATATTTATACCGTATCAAGATATTCTTTGGAACCAGCATATATGGTGACTATCTCGTACATATTTCTTATCACACAGTAGCCACACTCATCAGATCCGGGTTATTGAGCGCATTAAAATTTCAAACGAGTTTAAAATAAATATTAGTAATTAAATCATTAAAATTTGAAACTTCAATAGTTATTGTAACATTTAGAAGATATTTTTCATACCTCGATTGTTTTTCGCATGAGACATTTCTTCACTATTTTCCCTGACGCCCACAACGTTTTAAGTACCCTAGAGTTATAATATAGACACACACACACACACATATATATATATATAAGTTAAACAAGTTAAAATTAAAAAAAGAAAAAGAAAAGAACAATATATAATAGTTAATGATAATTGCTTACACAGACAACTGCGGCTTGATAAGTAGGTCGCGTCTGTTAACCTTCTGAGAGTTAAATAAGTATATCATATTGCGTGATAGACATAGCACTAGCAGCATCTAGTGGTTTCTGGAATATTTTATAAGAATTTAAATTTGAATATTTAGTGACAAATAACTGAAATTCTGGTCAAGGCAAAACAACAAATAAATAGTTGCAACGATCTTACCCCATAAAATACGGTGCTAGAATGTACTTTTTATCCATAATGTTTCTCATCGCGTGGAGCATGTACTCATAACTCATCAGTTGAGTTGCTCCATGATTAATAGCCCCGACCAGCGATGGACAAAGAAAGCCGATATTTTGAATCCCGAATTGCTTGTACAAATGGTGTAAGTACCTGAAATACATTATACCAAACGTGAAATGTCAAATTAAAAATTATACGATGTACTTAATTGTGAGGAAGGAAGTCTTACATTGCCCAACTTGTAAAATAGGTGCGTTCAGCCAGTGCATGTTGAGCAAGTCAGTTATATCAGTGACGAAAACACTAATTTCATTGTCCATTTTGTTAGGGTACAGAAACACATATCTCCCATTAGGCACCTCAAAGAAATCCGTAGAGAGTGGCAATTCAACAGTCAGATCATGCAACGTTTTGAGGTTGGGAGTCAGGGAAACCAATGTTGCATCGTCAACGAGATTGGGGCGAGCCGATAAAACTTCAAAACTCACGGGCTGTTTGCCTTTTCCCTTTGATGTTGCTCACTCGGGTAACGGTTCCTGCAGTGAAAATTTGTTTGCCATCAATGTTAATTAGGAATCCAAAATCCAGAAAAACTTATTCTGTAAGTTCAACTAATTACCTCACCTAACATCACTAAATGTGCGGCTACCGAGTGTAACCGCCTTTACCTATATCTACCAATTGCTAACCGAATGAATTTGGCACTGGAAGAAGATAATTGACCGCATCTCCATATACATGATCAATTACGACTTTGTAATGACCAGGCAATAACAGTGCACTGTGCACCGCCGTAGTAGCTTCGAATGGGTAAACTATGCCCACCACTATAATTTTAGTTATGCAGTCGCGATTAAGGGTGAGACGACACGGGGCCAGCTTATTTGGTAGTCAATAGACAACAAAATAACGTTAGCTGTAAGTATTGGAATGAATTTAATACATTCAACCTAACATAACAAAACACTATGAATACCTCAACGTCAAGATCTGGCAGGGGACCAGCCAACTGGTGGCTACTACGAGTCGCTGGTCTGACTGAAGGACTCACTGCGGTAGGTATTTCTCATATATGAAATTGCGAGGGTATTTCAATGCCATAGCTTTGGAAGACAGAAGCCATCTGTGATTGTATCATATCGATATGAGCTTGCATCTGGGTCATGGTCTCTCTCCTTACTCTCTCAGTGATGCTGGCATCCATCTCCGATTGGATGACCTTTCAGATATCTTCCACCGACACGACCCCACTCAGTTGTTTCCTTGGCTCGTCAGGGCGTCCATAAATGTTCCTCACACTGACGTATCTATCGTAACCCCTCACTCGACCAGAGTGCTTCTCTTTGCCGAGTGCCACTGATAATATATCCCGCTGTCTCTTTGGGACAAATGTCCCTTTACTGGCATCCTCGTACAATTGTTTCTGTTTCAAAATTGAAAGGAAAATATGATACAGGTGAATAAAGGACATGTAAATTAAGTAAAGAGAAAATTAGTTATTAATGTATACTTACAATTTTCTCAAAAACTTCCTTGGTTTTATCATTCGGCATGAAATAATTTCCATCGGGATCCTTCGGATACCTTGCCTAAGCCCAATCTAGGATGCGATCATAAATCTGAAGGGTCGAACTAACTGACCCACACGATGAGGAGGAAGATAGGAGGTCAAAAACGGCCCAGTCAGCCCTCATACGAGCATAGCCAGCGGAGCCTAAAAAGTGCGGGTGCTCATTTTGGGCTTGACTCAGCCTCGCCTTCCTGCTTTTCTCCTGAAAGTTAATTTACCAACTGCTTTAGTTTTTTCCTAATGTTGAGATAATAATATAAAATTTGCTTTAGAGGGTACCAAGAACTCCAGAGTGGCACGATCCTACTTGAACTGCTCCCACTGAGCTGGCGAAATGATCCCTTTATAAAGATCACATGGAGAATCATATTTAGGGTGCTTCTCATTGATGAACTTCCGCACAAACTTATTCTTGAAGTCCTTCAATCTCTTCCCAGCTTCAATCAATGTAGCATGCTTCAAATTATCATTCTCGAGATTGAATCTTTTCTGTAAGAGAAGAATATTGAACGTCATTGGTAAAATCACCCATTATCGGTATCAGATTGAGCCATGTAAACTCATTCAATACCTTGATGTTTTCCTATATGAGATCCTTAAGGGATGGCTTAACTGATTTCCAATATTTATAATTTATATGCACATGGATCCGAACTACACTCCCCACGTACTTGCCAAACTCTGAAGCAAAAAACCCGATAGGCTGACCAAGCTCATTCAATTCAACCGCTACATCCTTATGCTTCTTCTTCTTGCAAGTTGATGGACCTCTCGTCTGCTTTTTTTTTGCTGCTGGCCTCCTCACCTGCTGTACCTGAGTTGTCAGACATCAAAAGTGCTTACTATACATCCCTACCTGCATATAAAAACAAATACAACCACAATTATACTAGTATAACGAACAAAGCTACAAGTAAAACAACAAGATACTGGCTACAAACAAGATAATTAGCAAGGCATTTATAACAGAAAATGCAAATGATCTTACATGACGATGCTATCATGTACGGTGGTCAACCCACATGCCTTCCTCATGATCAGAACGCATGTACTTTGCGTCTATGTTATCATCTCCTGTAGGTACATGTTGTATACCAATAGAGAATGGAGGGGTTTCGTCAAATTGGTCATACTCTTCCTCGTCGATTATATAATCAACACCAACTATACGTCTCTTGCCTTGAAGAATGACTGACCACTTAGGCTCAACAGGATCAACAATGTAGAAGACTTGTTTTGCTTGTGATGCAAGTATGAAAGGGTCATCAAGATAGCCTAACCGGCCAAAGTCTACTAGAGTGAAACCTAACTCGTCAACTTGAACACCCCGGCAATTTTCAATCCACTTACATCGAAAAAGAGGCACCTTCAGAACCTTGCAGTCTAGCTCCCAAATTTCTTCAATTTCACCATAATACGACAATGCGGCATCAACTGGCCTCCTATGATTGACACTGGAATATTCTGATGAAAGTGCTACTAAAGTCACTCCACTGTTCTTCATCGCGCTCTTATCATCCTGATTGTTAGTGTAAAATGTGTACCCATTAATATCAGTGCCTTCGTAAGAAGAAACATCCGCCCCAGGGCAGTATGCTAACCATTTTATTGTTTCTGTAATCACCGTCGGCCTGTGGGACAACTATTGGAGCACTCTATCTCTGAACTATGATTATGTTCATTGGTCAGCCACATATCACCTTTCGAAGGATTTTGACGCCTTAACATAGAAGTGTGCTCGTCTAAATATGGGTGAACTACAGTAAGGTGCTGCAATACAAGGATGTGTGCTTTATCTCGCATTTCAGCCCTGGGCACAATTGGTCTGAATCCAATCGCACCTTTACCTCCAAGTCTCTCTTCGTGTCGCGATTTAGGAATATCGACTGCTTCAACACCATCTAGGTAATTTGTACAAAATTCAATAGCCTCTTCAGCAGCATAACCTTCAATTATACTCCCTTCTGGTCGAGATTAGCTTCTCACGTATCCTTCCAAAATACCCATGTATTTCTCAAATAGATACATATACCTCAAGAATACTGAACCACATATCTTAATTTCCCTAGCCAAGTGAACGATTAAATGCACCATAACGTCGAAAAACGATGGTGGAAAATACATTTCAAACTGGCATAGAGTGGTAACAACATCATCCTGCAAAGCATCCAACGTCTCAGGATCAACGACCTTGCAACAAATTGTGTTGAAGAAGAAGCACAGCTTAGTTATGACATGTCTAACATGTTTTGGTAATATACCTCGTATTGCAACCGGCAAGAGCTATTGCATTAAGAAGTGACAATCATGAGACTTCTTTCCAACCAATTTCAAGTCTTTCGTACTTACAAGTCTCTTAATGTTTGATGAATAGCCAGATGGAACCTTAACATCATTCAGACACTCACAAAAGCTAGTTTTCTCTTATTTAGACAAAGTATAGCATGTAGGGGGCAAAAATGTATGTTTCCCGGACTCCTGCGGTGACAACTGCTCCCATATCCCCATTTTTACCATGTCTTTTCTAACTTTGAAACCGTCTTTCGTCTTTCCAAGAATATTCAATAACATTCCGATGAGACTATCGCACACATTTTTCTCCACATGCATTACATCGAAATAGTATCTAACTTGCAAGTGTTGCCAGTATGGTAGATCCCAAAATATAGATCACTTCTTCCATATACTCTTCTGCGGAGGCTTTGAAGTTTTACCATACACAACATTAACATTTTTAACCCTCTCATAAACCTCTTTTCCTGTTAACGGCAAACGGGAGACTCGAGTCTCGGTTCTCCCATTGAAAGCTTTTTTCTTCTTCTGATACAGGTGGTCAGACGGAAGAAAGATCCGATAACTCATGAAGACATTTTTCTTGCAGTTAGTCAACCAAAGATCAATCGTCGCATTTTCACAAACGGGGCACACTTTGGCTCCTTTGGTAGTATAACCTGACAAGTTACCGTATGCTGAAAGTCGTTTATGGTACTAAAAATCATTGCACGTAGTGTGAAATGTGATCGGCTATGTGAATCGAACACCGACACGCCTTCGTTCCACAACAACTTCAAATCATCAATGAGTGGCGTGAGGTACACACCTATATCATTTTCCAACTATTTAGGCCCCGAAATCAACGACAATATTATGTACTTCCACTTTATACACAACTAAGGAGGAATATTGTAACATTCCAAAAGAACTGGGCAAGTGTTATGTTGAATACTCATATTACTATGTGGGTTTTTCTCCCTTTCTGTACATAGTCTGAACTTAATATTCCTATCTTCGACCACCGAATTCAGGAAACATCCTGTTTATATTCCTCCACTAGGGAGAATCAGCTAGGTATCTGAGTTTTCCATCTTCTTTCCTTCCATCAGCATGCCAGCGTATTTTCTTTGCATCATTTGCATTCGCAAACAAATATTTGAATCTAGGTATTATTGGCAAATACCATAACACATTTGCCGGCAGGCCTTTCTTGTCAGTACGTTTATCCTGGTTGTCCTTTCTCTTATACCGCGACATCCCATACTTTGGGCACACATACAAGTCCTCGTACTCCTGCCGGTACAAGAATAGTCATTTGGACATGCATATATCCGCTCAATCTCCATAAGCAACGGGCACAACAATTTCTTTGCTCCGTAGGTCGAGCTAGGAAGCTCATTATCCTCGGGAAGTATGTCTTTTAGAAGTTCCAACAACCCTGTGAAACTCCTGTCACTCCACCCATTCTTTGCTTTCAAATTATATAATTTAAACACGGCAGACAACTTTGTAAACTTATTACATCCCGGAAACAAATGCTTTTTGGAATCGAGGAACAAGCCGTCAAAAATGTGCGGAGCCTCAGTGAAATCATCTTCTATATCACGCATCATTTCATCAATCCGGTAGTTTTGGACATCATCATTATCTTCTCTAGCCATATTAATCTCACCACTTTTGTTTATCGTGTTCTCCGCCTGAACATCCTCATTGACACCAGTGCTCGTCGTAGGAAGTAATTCCTCACCATGCCAAAACCACCGCGTATAACCTCGTTAAAATCACGCCTAATCAAATAGTGCTTCACTTCCATATAGCTACGATACTTTTACAAATTCTTACAATTGCGGCAGAGACATACTATCAGCTCTTCCTGTTTCCTTTTTCTATTATCCTCGGCAAATTTTATAAACTCTTCAACCCTTCCAAATATTCTAGTGTGGTACGTCTCCCATACATCCAATTTTGATCTATATATATCTCACGACCTGTGTCAAGATATTGAAAGCGGGTAATTTTTTTGTACTTATTAAATACATTGATACGTTATTTAATTTCGGTAATTTGTTTGACCAACAATACTTGTTAATTACATATTCGTTCTCATCACACACTTAATCAAATTGCTTTTCATTATTATTAAAATTTATTTGTTCATCAATATGTGCTAATTATACATATTCATTTGCGTCACAAATTTAATCACAGAATAATTACATTATTTAATTTTAATTTTATAATTTGTCCACCAAAACTTCTTGACAACTTTACAATATTGAAATTTAATCAAAGAACTATTAAATTTGTATTTGCCCCCATTAAAGTATTACTGGTCATGACACAATCTTTCTACGTTACTCTACTGACTTCATAAACTTAATCAAATACTTTTTAAATTATTTGATTCCTTTCCTTTATTTAAATTTCAATACTTACTAATTACTTATGTATTCTCATTACCATTTCAGTTCAAAGCAATAATATTAAATTATATATAAAATATTACTAAACAATGCATACAAGTATACAATTTTTTACCAAATTTAACAAAAACCCTAAAAATCAAAATTTCTAAATCCAAAATAAATATTTCTTCATACAATAAAATCAATTTTTCTCATTACAATGTATAATATAGATTTAACAAAAATATAGACTTATATACATATATAACAATGTATGCCAAAATACAGTTAACAAAGCATCATAATTTAACAAATTAGCAAAAAAAAAACATATATAACAAAAAATATATTTAACAAAAAATCATAATTTCACCACTTAACAAAAAATCATATATAACAAGAAATATAATTAATGTATACATATATATACACACACCTATCTTTACCAAATTTCACAAAAAGCATAAAAATCATAATTTCTAAATCCAAACTAAATATCTCTTCACACAATGAAACTAATTTTCTCATTACAATATATAATAAAAAATATATTTAACGAAAAATCATAATTTTCCAAATTATCAAAAAATCATATATAACAAAAAATAGCCTCAACAATATATAGATATATACTAATCTTTACCAAATTTTACAAAAAACCCCAAAAATCATAATTTCTAAATCCAAAATAAAGCTCTTAACTAACTAAGTAATGGACAAGAAATTACTTAAGTAGATGTGGAGAAAAAATATACAATGAAGTTCACCCGCCGCCGCCCAAATCTATACCTAAATTTTAGTTTATATGAGATTATGCAAAAATTAAGGCAAAAATGGAAATGCTATGTAATATATACCAAGAAATCGAGCCTTAACTTGTACAAGAAATGTAATATATTTTGAAGCTACGCCGCAGCTCAGATGGAGGTGCTTGGGTGTAGATCGAGAGAGTTAGAGCTCCAAATATTGGAAGTAAATCTCGAAGTGTGATTTAAGAGTGAAATTTGCTTGAAATTTCGGAAGGAGTCTTGTGTGTAGAACTGCTCTCTGGCTTAAAATATGTCTGTGTTCCTGAGTTAAAAAGACAACTGAATAGGCGTCGGTCCCTGTATGGGACTGACGCCTTTATAAACTTTGGGCGTCGGTTTCCAGGTTTTCGCGAGTTTGGGCGTCGGTTCTTTATTAAGGATCAACGTCCAAAGTGTATCCTTATTTACAAGTTTGCCACGACGTCTTGTTAAGGCGTCGTTCGTCCAAGAAACTGACGCGTATACAGTATTTTTTCTCCCTTTCTGTACTAGTGATATGTCTTTAACCCGTCCCGATATCTCTTATTCAGTGAACAAACTATCTCAATTCATGCACTCTACAACCTCTCTTCACTGGTCCTATGTGAACAGTATTTCCCATTATCTCTTATAGAGGATCGATCATGGTCTGCTCCTCTACGACATTCTCCACTAAATCTACATGCGTACTCTGATGCGGATTGGGGTGGCAATCCAACTTATCGGACTTTAACTAGAGTGTATATAGTTTTTCTTGGCTCCAATCCAATTTCCTGGAGCTCCAAGAAACAGTCCACTATTGCTAGATCGTCTATAGAAGCTGAGTACAGGGTTGTTGCATTTGCCGCCGCTGACCTTGCTTGGCTTCAGTCCATTCTTGGTGAACTTGGCATTTCCTCCACCTCTTCTCCAGTGATACACTGTGATAATATTGTTGCCATGTATCTCTGTGTCAATCCGGTTTTCCATTCTCACATGAAGCATTTTGCATTAGATTATCACCTTGTGCATGAAAAGGTTCAAGCCTGCCAACTTCGTGTGGCAGATGTATCCTCCTCTTACCAATTGGCGATGCTCTCACCAAAATTGCTTTAGGCTTCTGTTTGTCTACTCTTCGTTGCAAGATTGGACCCTCCCAAAAAATCTTGAGGAGCGTATCGAGCAAAATAATTTTCCATGTATCACTTTGTAATCATTTTTGTATTCTTACAATTGTATCTTCTAGAATTCCTACCGGTTGTGTTGATATCAAATTCAGCCTGTGACTCAACAAACAAGATTTGTATTCGCGGAAAATTTGTATTTGAATCGGCTTGTATAGTTAATGTGTAAGGCAAGGAATGTTTGTAATAAATGTAAGAGAGTAAATGTGCCAAAGACAAGAAGAATGAGATTTTATTTGGGTCTCCCATTTTTTCGGCTTCATTCACTCTATTTATAGTGTAAACTTGCCATTTACATAGGACAATGATTGCATACATTTAATACTGGACCCACAAGAATGACATACGGGTCAAATCGGTTGAGGTTAACCCTTCACTTTTGACTAATGGCTGCCTAAGCCATGCATGAGATGAGTAACCACCGCTTCGCATTTAATGTTGAAGTACAATCAATCATAAGTGATTAGATTTCCCATGTGGATTCCCAAGATACTGTTTAGGTGACAAGTCTACTAGGTCGTGGAGGCAGATTGGAGAGCTATGAGCTCATGGGCGTAGAGGTTAGACGTCCTGAACCTCGGCAATGAGTAGAAGGGAGATTCGTCCCTTTTGTCGCTAGAACGGATTTCCACGTCTTTTGGTCATCTGGTCGCTAGGTTGTTACGTTGGGAGCGGCTCTCAGGGGCCCATTTCCAATACCCTACGACCGTTGACCTTGATTGACCTTTGACCTTCGTTGACATTAGCGACCTAGTGGCTACAAGTTGCATTTCTTGTATTGTAGTTAATCACTATGCTGGTGCAGGCAAAGTGAACTTTATTTTCTCTTGGTAGTTTAGTTCACATTTGCTCTTTGAATGTCTTATATTATCTAGTATTATGTTTCCTTGTAATACAGGAGTGAAACAACTAGTAACATTCTATTGAACCATCGCAAAGAATCCATTGGCGGAGCAAGAAAATTTTTTGCTAGGGGGCTAGCGAAATTTTTATCGCGATAACTGCAAAGTATGAGTAAAATAATTAGAAAGAAAATGTATAATTATGACTTCATATAAACTAAACAAATATTTTTAACTTAAATGACAATAATAAAAGCACTAACTGGAGTAGAAAAACGCACAAATATCTTACATAATACTTCGGTTGCATCATTCTATGTAGAACTGATACCAAATTCACTCCACATGGTAGAACTGGTATATATTTTTTCATCATATTAGGCATTTCTTATTTTCTATTGAAATTTCTGATTCTATATTGGGTTTTTTCTTTTACATCGTCATTGGTTCGGTTAAATACATGCATGTTTGTTGATGTCATTTCTATATTTTCCCGTACGTGATACATCCATATACACTTGCAGTGATAAAATCCACCTAGGAGTTGATTTGGCTTGCGACTTGCATTATTATTTTCCCCCTAATTTAACCATAAGATGATGCTCATACTCTTTAAAGAGTTCAGATCCGAATATTGCATTCTTTGTAATTTTCCTGTGCGTACCAATTAAATGTAGCTATTATTTAATTGTTTTATTCTATTGCTGCAAATTAATTTATACGATCTACTAATATAGTATACTATTATAATGGCGAGTTTTTTATCCCGTGCAATACTAGTTTGTTATTAATGTTGGTAAATTTATATAGAAAAATGCTAAGAAAGATGAGAGGGGAATCAAGATTGGATTTATAGTTATTGGATTTTTACTTTTTCTTTTAGAGATCAATACTCAACTTTCTATTGTAGGAGCTATTAATTAACACCTTTCGCAAAGTCACTAGAGTGTCCAGCTAGCATCCTTCGTCTCCTCTTCTCATAGAGCAAGGTCATTGATGCTACAATGATAAGGCGTTTTTTCTACTCCTAAATTCTGGTGAACTGACAATTTTTGTTGCAATATGGGCATTACTCTTCTTTCAAATGACCTATTAATGATTTACATGCTCATAATTGTTTTAGCTTCAAGTCCTTTATTTAAATTCTTCTAGCTGGGATAAGCAATTTGATACTAACAATTAATAAAGAAATTTTTAACTCTTCTTGAAAATATTTCTACGAGTATCTTCAACATGTCCTCGAACAAAATGCTTTAAAAACAATAGCTAGTTATAACAGAGCATAAATTCGTCGCATCAATACTTACACAATATGAAAATTGGCAATCTTAACAATCTAGATGGGTTTAGAGATTGTTACTCGAGCTAATTTTGGGGGTATATATAAAAAATCAAATATCATTATGAAATGCGGCTCTAAAACAAGAAAAAGAAAAAGTATAGGGAAAAGAGGAAATAAATTTCGTTGGTACGTCATCACAAGAAATTTTCCAATACGTTACCAAAGTTTATTTGGACTACGATTATGCTCTCTCCCCGTGGCAAGCGGAGAGCACCTCGAACTCACACACCCCAGCTAATTTATAGCACAAACTCACTTTCCTCTCTACCGGAGACTTACATTTAATGCACCAAATTGGTCGTTTGAAGAAGTGAAAGAAAATCAACAATGCCATACGAATCACTGAGAAACAATGAAGAAAATGAGGCATACAAGAACCAGAGGTTCAGACAGTTTTGTTTTAGTTATATGGTAACAATAATTCTCCTTGCTGCATTGCTCTTGACGTTGCCGCTGGTGCTGCCACCTCTTCCACCACCGCCGGCCTTGTTTCTCATAATCCCAGTCTTGATAATGGCGGTGCTCTTATACTTGGCCTTCACATTGCCGATCTTGCCTGCTGCCACCCCACTCTCCCGTCAGCCGGAATATGTGTTTGTTGCTAGGGAATGAAAGTTGACGATTGAAGTGAAATCTTGCATTTGCATGTAGTGAAAACTGGTTTAAATAAGCAAGATTTATTCTACTTCTTCGATCTCAAATCTATTTATACGGTTATCTGGAGCCAGCCACTAGTGGCTTACCCCACCTTTTAAAAAAACCAATAAGAAAATTAAGTACTCTTTATTGGTGGGCGTCCCTTGTCAAACTCACCAGTCCATGTCCCCGTTTAGCAACATAAAGTACTAGTACCGGTTGTCACTTAAAGGCTTTGATTTGTATGGTATTTTCAATGTTCATTAATGAAAAAAGAACCCGAAGGAAGGGGGAAAAAATGAAAAGAAAGAAAGATCGGAAGAGCACACAATATTTTTTCAATGAGCACTGTGCTCAAATGTTAAAACAACTCTTCCTCGTGAAGTGAGTCCGTTGCATGTGGGGCCAAGGTAGCCGTTTCTAGTTTAGTCGGGACCGCTATTTTTACCCCGCTATTCCATAAAGATAGACTCATTTACCTATCCTCATAAATTAAGAAACTTTTAATTAATGTTATTGGAAAAACAATAATTTCCTTACATCTTTTTGTAAGAGCATCTTCAATACATAGTTATAGTTATAAAATAAATGAACAATTGACAAAAAAATATTTATTTGACACATTAAATACTTGAAATTATCATGGAGAATGTCATCTCATAAGAGCATCTCCAATACATTGTCATAGGCATGGAATAAATTGACAATTGTAAAAAAAATGCTTATTTGATACATTAAATGCTTGACATTCTCATGGAGAATGTCATCTCCATGACAATGTCAAGTATTAATTTATCCAATCAAAAAATTTCTCTCACTCCATTTTTTCAAAATATCTAATCATAACTTGCTAAATATACAATGTTGATATTATTGCATTGGATAATTTTTTGAATGTAATGTCAATATTTTTTGACACATATACACCTAAGACATTTCACCTTAACTTTGCATTGGAAATGCTCTAACATTCTCTATGACAATGTCAAATATTAATTTATCTAATCAAAAAATTTCTCTCTTTTTTTTTTTTCAAAATCCCTAATAATAACTTGACAAATATATAATGTTGATATTGTTGTATTAGAGTATTTTTTTAATGTAATGTCAATATTTTTTGACACATATACACTTAAGACATTCCACCTTGACTTTACATTAGATATGCTCTAAAATGCTCATATTATATTAACAATTAAGTTTGGGTTAATATAAAAATATATATTAAATAAGGGTGTCTAGGGAAAAAAAAAGTAGATACACATCTAATAAAGTGAGTGAGTTATAATTTGAGGCAGATGAAAATGAGCCTATTTTTACAGATGGAGTGAGTATTAGTGTCTCTTATGTTGATAAATAAGATGCTAATAGATCTAGCTAGCTAATGGTGATTACTGTTGATGTACGACACATATAGAGATTTCCGGCCCGGATGCCAAAGACTTGTAAGCGGTGAACAAAGAATGTACAAAAGGTAGTGACATCTCATTTATTCACAGCTCTCAATGCATTTTTGCATGTACATATATTATTATTATTTTTTAATTGGCACTAGGTATTTCGGTTTGCGTTTAACTAATCTTCGGCCTCTAGAACCCCTCTCCTAGAACTCTAGACGAGGTAAATTGCGGGATATGCCTCGAATGGACCCTGATTCCCCCCAGCAGACTGTACAATTCTACGCACAATGGGACCTCTGTCACAGTAGGTTTCGAGCCCCTACCCTGCCGCTAGAAGCGAGTATTTACTTTGATTTGTCATCCAAACGAGCTATGCCCGGGGGGCACATTCCTCACATGGTTGGATGAAGAATAACGTGAAGAGTGGAGGGATTTAATTTGCTTTGGGCTAGAGATTCATGTGCATTTGGAAAAAAATTCAAGTCACTCAATATTACTTTAATATGATACTTTAAGCTAATGAGAAATCCACACATGAGTTCTTGAACCCCAATTTTAAGACTATTGAACTCATTGATGAGTTGCTATTGGTCTGAGGACTTTTCTAGAGTACCAGATATTTTCTCTTGCATTTGCACTGCCAATGTGGTGGTAATGGGTTATGTTTATTTGGTGGCGACAGTAGTGGCCGGGAGATTTGGGGTTCCACTTGTATGGTTACATGGTGCCTTGGTTTCATAAAATGGAACAAGTGTATTGTTGCACCATTTATTACAACGTACAAGTTGTTATGACTTTGACTGCAGAATTGTGGGAGTTATTCAATTAATTTGTTGGGTTACTAGAATTGATGGAATAATACATGTTCTTTTTTTTTATCCGTCTCAATTTATGTCATTTTCTTTATTAAATATAATTAAAATATTAATATTCTTATATATGTTATTATTTAATGTATATTATTTACAAAATAATACAATTAAGGTGAAATAATTAATAAATAAAGGGGTATATTAGGAAAATATTTTTAAATTTTACCTTTCTAACAACGTTAATTGAATATTTCTTAATCTATGTGAACTTGGGAGTAAGCATAGCTTAATGGGAGAGAGAGTACTTCTAGTATTATTATTATAAAAGGATTGTTAAATGTGTTCCTATGAAGCAATACTAAAATTAAATTTGAGGAAAAATTCATCGAAATGTATTTTTATCATCATCTTCATCATCACTAACATATAAAAGTGTGATTAAAAAAATTCTATTGTTGATTTCTTAATTTGCCCTCATATGTATTTTTAATTCTTTGTTTGTCTTTAACCTATTAATTATTTGCAACTTCCTCTAATTAATTTTAAGAAGGAACAGAAACTCTTTATTTTGATGTTTTCCAACTACTACACGTCATGGGTAAAAAAAAAGAAGAAGTAACTTTACATTATCTTAGTTAAATTAAAAATTATGCAATATAGATATCAAGTTGAACAAGTCTCAACTTAAAACTTAGTGAGAGTTAACTTTTAAAAGCTATTAAAATTGTATAATTCATTGTAGGTCTCAGAATAAATATTGTCACAATTTTCTTTTCACCTTATCATGCATATTCCATTCAGCTGTGATATAAGACAAAAGAGGATTAAAATTGTTAACGTCACATTTGGCGGTGACATAACAAACAAATATTTTGATTTAGATCACAACAATTTTCTATACACTAAGCTTTAAATGAACTATTTGTTAAGCAAATGGAAGACGGAAAATGCGTTCTTAAAAGAGGATAATAAAGAGAGGAGTTAATGTCCCTCACTATTTTCATTCATGCTTATATATGGCAAGAAATCTTGTACAATACTAGTCATCATTACACTCGTTTAATGTTTGCTGAATTTTGCGGCAAATTTGTCAGCGTAAGCCACAATTTTTCTACAAAAAGTTGAGCTTTTTTTAAGGGAGCCCAAATTCTTAGTTGGCATGTCAAAGTGCATACTAGTACCCATGCCACATAAACAAGACAATTTCCCCTTACCGGGCCCCACTAGCAAAATAAAAATCTGGGCCATAACCCCTCTTCCCCCCACAAAAACCCACCTCACATTTCAGAATCCCCTCAATTCGATCCTCCCCCGAGTTTTATTCTCCTCCCAGCCGTCTGACGGCCTACCTGCATGTAGGGCCAACAAAGCCCCCACATCAGCCGTCTAGTGGGCTATCCTGCTTTACGGCTGGGAGGAGAAAATTTTCGACCATCCCCCCTCTCTTGCCCCTCTTTCTCCAAAAGTGTACATGGAAGTAACAAATTTTTTGATTTATACTAGCTCACATATTGTAAACCAGCAAACCAGTATGAATATCACTCTTCCAACTATTACTCGTATTTTTAAGGCAACACTTCAATATGAGATATCAGTTTTTCAACTATTAGATGTAAAGTGGTAAAATAGATGGACAATAAATATTAGCAAGAAAGAAAAGCCAAAAACAAGTAAGTGGCTATGGCCAATTACCACATTGCAATTCATGCATGATTTTTCTTCTATTGTTCTTCTTTCAAGATCAACATGAGAAGCAAGGCAGAAGTATTATCTCTTTCGTAATTGTATATTTTTGCCAAACGGCAATTTTTATGAGTTCTGTAAACTACCTCTGGGATCCCAGGTTCCTGAACCAACCATAGAATTGTGTTCAATAAGTGGAATTAGTATCTATTTTTAGGTGGGGTAGTAATGTTTAAAGAAGGGCAATCACTCAGTTTTAGAATTATTGCTCTTAGAGGATCTCCAATGGGGATGTCAAAGTTTTTGATGGTGTAGAGGAGAGAGATAGAGATCGGAAGAGCATTATTTTAATTGAATGTTTGTGGAAAGTGTGTAGAAAAAAAGAGAGGAAAAAGTGAAAAAGAGGAAAGAGATAGATAGAAATTCAAAAATAATGATAAAATAGTAGTATTGAAGTCTTTAGAGAAGGTCCAAATTTAGACCTTGCAAGGGATACGAGGGAGGAAAAGTGAGAAAAAGTGATGTAAATGAGAAAAAAGTGATTAAAAGAAAAAGAAAATTAAAAAAATGAGACCCAAGAAAAATTTTTGTGTTTTCCTCTCTCCTTTTGGACCATATCCCAAGACCAAGAGCATTGGAGATGCTCTTAAGACCAAAGAATAGAGCCAAAGGCGCATGGAGCTCTTTTTTCAAGGTTCTCCTCTTCAAAAAACCTCAACCTATTTGCTGTTAGCTAGTCTTCCTTGAGTAATGGAGAGCTCGGTACTTCTCTCCAGCCAATGCTAGATTCGAGTCCGGCAGGCGAGGGGCCATTGGTGCCGTGTTCTGAACAAGAGTGAGAGAGAGGGATTTGGGGGCCAATTTTCCGTGACAAAAGGAGGGCGTCAGTCAGCTTTTCCGTCGGCTTCTCCAGTGACATGGCGATAGGGATTGATGATTGGAGGGGACAAATGGAACGATTTCATTTAGGTAAGGTTATCTGAAATGTGCGGTGGGGTGGGGTGGGGTGGGTTTGCAAGGCTTAGAGCATGATTAGTATTGGGATGGGTTTAGCCCCTCTTTTACCTTTTTCCCCTTCACTTCATTCCTTAAAATAATATATAATAAATTTTTAAAAAATTAATATTATGTAACAAATTGAATATAAATTGTATGACAAAAAAATAATGACAAAATAATGTGCAAAAATTTTTTAAAAAATAAACAAAATCTGTTAATATGTTTTCCCCCCGTTTTTCCCTCTACACATTATTTGAAAGTAAGTTTTTTCCCCCTAATTTTTTCCCTTTGAGTTTTTTCCCCTCGACTTTTTTCCTTCAACACTAATCATGCTCTTATGTCTAAGATTTTGATTTTGCTGGTGGGGCTCACTAAAAAAAGGGGGGTGGGGAGGAAATATCTTGCTTATGTAGCGTGGGATCCTGTGTAAACTCTGGCATGCCAACTAAGAATTTGGGCTCTCATAAAAAAAGCTAAACTTTTTGTAGAAAAATTGGCATTAGCCACCTCTAATCTGACTAAAATATGTATAAAAACTACTTTGTAATGGCTCGGGTTTTACAAACTCGAAACGTTAACTAAATTGCTCATTTCACGTTGAATTAAGTGGAAGAAAAGTCCTTAAACATGTGAAATTTTTTTTCCTTAAACAACTTTAAAATCTAACTGAGTCAAGTAATAAAAAAGGTGAAACACACTTAATTTAATGTAGTCATCATTACTCATTTGATGTTTACTGAGTTTTGGGGCAAATTTGCCAGCACTAGTCACCTCTAATATGACTAAAGTAGGTATAAAAGCTATCTTTATATCTAACTGAGTCGAATAACAAAAAAGGTGAAACACATTTCACTAAATATTTAATAACATCAAACTTAGGCGAGTTAATTATTTGAAATGTCACTGTACTTTTAAAAAGTTACCTCAAACGCCATTATACTTTAAAATTTACCTGAAATATCACTGTACTTCTAAAAAGTTATCTCAAATGCCATTATACTTTAAAACTCATCCGATATGCCGCTGAACTTGTGAAATTGTTATCTCGTTTGCCACCTCCGTTAAAAAATATAACTGACTTGATGACATGTCTAACAGAATTTACCTTGTGGCATCTTGACTGTTATTTTTTTAATTGACTGTTGACCGAGTAGCAAATAAGATAACATTTTCACAAGTTTAGTGGCATATGAGTAAAGTTTTATAAAACTTTATAAAGTTTTAGTGCCACTTTATAAAACTTTCCTCATATGCCACTAAAGTCGTGGAAATATTATCTCATTTACCACTCTATAAATACCCGTTAAAAAAATAACCGTAAAGATGCCACGTGGTAAATTCCGTTAGCCATGTCATCAAGTCCGTTATATTTTTAACAGGGGTGGCAAATGGGATAACATTTTCACAAGTTCAGTGGCATATCAGGTGAGTTTTAAAGTATAATGGCATTTGAGATAACTTTTTGAAAATACAATGGCATTTCGGATAAGTTTTAAAGTATAATGGCATTTGAGATAACTTTTTGAAAGTACAGTGGCATTTTAAGTAATTAACTCAAACTTAGGCAAAGAAAATAAATTGTGAGTTTACATATTTGGATAGCATAAATTAATTTTCATATTGTTCTTACCAGTTTGCCATGTAAGAGTCTCGTTGGGGGCCGGGGCATCGATGTGGCCCAACAGAGCAACCCGCCTACCAGAGTAAGCATCAGAAAAAACGTAACAGGTGGGGCAAGTGGATATGGATTGAGATCGGGACACATCCGATCAGGAGATGCTAAATATAGTGTCGATGATCAGGACACGAGTTTTGTTGAAGGTTTGAACTATTTTCTTTGATTTCTATAGGATGCAAGCGTGTGCCAGATCATGTCTTTTACCTGAAACAATGGCCAACCGATTAGGATCACAGAACCTACATGTCACGACCAGAGATTTGAATAAAGCGCGTGAGAGACACAGAGGGTGGTTGGCGGTCAACGGTAATAAGTAGGACAAAAACTAGATGCACGTTGTACTTTAAATATTTCACCTTAGTTTGTGCCAAAACAAATCATATAAAATCCCCAAAGCAACCTGATATTAGTCTATAAATAGAGGCCTTGGAGTGCAAAGGGGAAGAAGTTTTTTTTTTGCCTAAAAAATAGAATCTAGAGAGAGAATTCTTGCATGAAACATATTTAACTCCGAACACATCTCCTAGTCTAATTACCAATCTCGAGCTCACATCAAACTCCACTCTGATAAGAAATGCTAATCAATCCCAACTATCACGTTACGTAAACCTTGCTGACTTGGGTTCACGACGCTCTTCCGAACGTCAACAATTGGCGCTAGAGGAAAGGTCTTGCTTTTTAACTACTAAGGCCCACACTAGCATCCGAAACTACTGTATATCTGATTCTCCTTTGTAAAATGGTGAGGAACCAAGTAGCTACGAGTAACCAGGAAGAAAGCCATTTAGTCCCTCTAGAACAGTAGTACGGAGTGGATGAAGGTAATCGACAAGCACAAGTTAACCTCAAACTTGGGGCTCTTCAGGCTCAATTGGAATTTCTATAAAAGGAACTAGAACGATTGAGACAAACACCGCCTCCACCTCCGGCACACTCGAGGATGAGGATGAGTTGACCAACCTTGGGCTTTCACAGGTCTAGGAGCTAGGTGTGCGTCGCGTGATGACACAACTCTTTGTAACGTGCCAAAGGTATATGGGAGTGAACTACAATTTTGGCCTTCGTGTGGCAAACCTGAGGCACAAAGACAATGTATTTAATAAGTTTGGGCTAGATCAGTCATAAAGGAGTAAATCATTTGCCAAATGATACACCACAATAGGACCGATCCTACTACTCAAGGAAAACTGTATCCCAGCATCCAAATGGCGATAGGGTCGACAATGAAATATAAAGACTCCACAAAAATGATAGCTGAACTAGAGAGCCAACAAAATCCGACACCAAGAAATGAGGACTTGATGGCTCATTTACCCTTCACGACATGGATACAAGCTTACCCTAACAAGGAGAAAATCAAGACCCCAAACCTTGCTGTATATGATGGAACTACAGACCCAGTTACACACATACGGAAGTTAACTGTATAGATAGAGTTACACAGAGTTAGCCACGCTATCATGTGTAGGGCATTCTCGACCACCTTGCGGACTGTGTGTGTCGCTGGTTCTAGGCACTCCATGTGGGTTCAATCAACTCTTGGTTAGACCTTTATCTTGAGTTTATTACTAGTTTTATGGGGTCAAAGGTTAGGATGAACCTGAAGGAAGCCCTGTTGTCTATTAAGTAGAGAAAGGATATTAGAAGTTGAAAGATTACCTCTCTCGATTCGCAAACAGGTCATGGATACATATGATGTATCTGATGACGCTATTCTATTAGTAGTAACTTTCGGTCTACCGTGTAACTCAAGATTTTGGTGGTCAGTGTATGAGGACAGTCTGTGAATGTATCATGATCTTTTAACCAGGGCAGAGTGGTATATTGCAGCGGAGGAAGCCAATCCTTCAACATTAAGAGATATGCTTGGCAAGAATCCAGAGAAGAAGGACAAGGATCGAGAACCATATAGACAAAACGGCATCATAATTGGCAAATTGAGAACTGTGCAGTGGATCACTTAAATGTTATCAACCCAAGCCTGATCCACCGCTCATGACACACATGATGAATACCATGCCAAAATTGATCCTTATGTCCTCTAGGGACAAACACTTGTTGCCAAGACCCAAGCATGTGAGAAAACATCCTACGCAACTGAACGTGAACAAGTATTACAAGTACCACCGTTCTCTGTGGCATGGGACAGATGACTACCGAGATTTGCAGCAAGAGATCCAACGTTTGATTGATAGAGGTCATATGCAAGAGTACTCGGAATGACCAGGACAGTAGGTCAACATGGGACTATCACTACAAATACAAAATGCCCCTCAGCCCGACTATCCAGGCTTCCCATTGTAGATATTCATGTGCTGATAGAATGGAATCATACTATCGAGGGAATGTAAAATCAAAGGCGATGTTTGGTTCGAGAAGCTCATAACAATTATCAACTCACTACTTTTGGCATAACTCTAGAAGAGGTATCATTCGGATTTACAGAAGGTGTGATACTCTAGTTATTACCATACCGTTATCAGGGGTGTGGATCCATCAGACTTTGTTAGATAATAGAAGCAACATAAATGTGTTGTTTTGGCAGACGTATCAGAGAATGGGTTGGAGGAACATCATCTTAGGCCATATTGAGGGACAATTCAAGATTTCACCAACCAGTCTGTAACTCCACAGGGACAGATTACAGTAATGGTGGAATTAGGTAACGAGCCTAGAGTACAACAGACCTTGGCTGATTTTTTGGTGATTGATGCGAATTCCAGCTACAATGCAATCGTGGGACGTCTAATCTTATTCGAATTTAAGGTAGCCACTTCTATTTATCACTACATAACGAATTTTCCAACCACGTACGGGGTAGGCGTTGTACAAGGAAATCAACGGATGGCACGGGAATGTAACTTGGACATATTCCTAAAACATGCTGCAATGCTGAAATGGAAACCAGAGCAGGAGAATGACAATGACCCCTTAGACCTAAGGATAAGGGAGCATAATAAGGTTAAAGCTAAACCGATGGAGGAGTTAGTACAAATTTCAATGGATGAACGCGATCAAAAATCCAGCTTCGGATTGGGGCATACCTTAAGGAGCCAGTTAGGTTAGAACTCATCTTTTTCTTAAAAAAGAGTTTAGATGTGTTCGCATGGTCACGTAAGGATATATCGGGGATACCATCAGAGTTAGCATGCCATAGGGTAAATGTCGATCCGACAGTGAAACCAAAAAGGCTGAAAAAAGACCCTTGAATGGAGAATAATATGAAGCCTCAGCGAAGGAGGTAGATCGGAAGAGCACACGTCTGGAAATCGATTTATCCGAGAGGCGAAGTACCCAGTTTAGGTTATCAACCTGGTCCTAGTTAAAAAAGCAATGGGACTTGGTGTCTGTGTATCGACTTTATAGATCTCAACAAGGCTTGCCCTAAGGATTGTTTACCTCTTCCACAGATAGACCAAATGGTCGATGCCACAGCGAGACACAAACTTCCAGCTTCATGGATGCCTACTCAAGATGTAACCAAATCCCTATACATGAACCAGACTAGGAACATACTTTGTTCATCATAGACTGTAGGTTATATTGTTACCGCATGATGCCGTTTGGGCTAAAAATAAGGGACCAACATATCATAGGCTAGTGAACAAGATGTTCGCAGAGTAAATCGACAAACAATGGAAGTGTATGTCAATGACATGCTAGTCAAGAGTACCCAATACTAGGACCATATTGCCCACCTTCAGAAGATGTTTGATATTCGTCGAGTTTACAAGATGAAGTTCAATCCACAAAAGTGCTCATTTGGGGTTGGATCTGGAAGTTCTTGGGTTAATCAAGATTAAGGAAATACAAAGCTTAACTGAAAGAGTAGCCGCACTAAGCCGATTCATCGCTGGTTCGACTAATAAGTGCAAGCCATTGTTCGATGTCTTGTGGGGGAAGGACCGAAGAGTGTTAGGCGGCATCTTCCGATCTCCCTCAAGAAATATTTGGCCACACCACCCATCCTATCAAGCCTAAGGAGGGCGATGTTTTGAACTTGTATTTCACCGTCTCAGAGGCCACAATTAGCATAGTCTTAGTAAGAACATGGCGTATCGTACCACAACTAGAAAAGCAATAGGGGAAACGCCTTTCTCTGTGGTATTCTGGACTGAGGCAGTGATCCCATTAGAGATAGACATCCCATCTTATAGGGTTTCAACAACACGACCCTGAAGCCAATTGTCAAGCACTCCTTGTTGCATTAGATCTATTGGAAGAAAAGAGGTTAATGGCAGACATGCAGAATGCAATCGTTAAGCAGTGAAGTGCCATGTATTACAATCGCAAAGTTATTATACAGTGATTTGAAATTGGGGATCTGGTTTCAAAAAGGTACATCCAACACCAGGGTTATTGCAAAGGCTTTGGGAGGGGCTATTCATGTTTATTGTACTTATGCCAAATGATGCATACAGCTTACAACACTTGCATGGGAAAAACTTACCTCATCCATGGAATACAGAACATCTGAAGAAGTACTACCAGTAACTACTACAGATCCTCATATCCCAAAGCTCATTTGATGATTATTAGTTTAATGACTAGGCATATCATATAACCAAGGATAGCCTAAGCCATTTACCTATACTACTTTCAATTAAATTTATGGTTTCCAACTAATATGAACACATTAATGTTAAACATAAATTGCATTGGCTCATTGAGGTAAGTTAGGAAATTGCAACTCCCTAGGCTTATAAGCCCAATTGGGGCAAATTTCCCAATACAACTCACAAAGGCTCGCTAAGTTCAATCAGGAAAGTACAACTCCTTAGGTCCGTTGAGCCCAATTGGGGCATATTTCCAACACAAATCGCAAAGGCTCATTGAGCCTAATCAAGGAAATGTAACTCCCTTGGCTTGGTGAACCCAATTGGGGCACATTCCCTAGCATACGTTATAAAGGCTCGATGAGCTCAGTTAAGGAAATGAAATTCCCTAGGCTTGATGAACTCAACTGGGGCATCCTTTCCCAGTATCTATTACAAAAGGCAACAAAATCCATCCTCAAATACATCGTTAAAGAAATCCATACATCACAAAACTAAACCTAGCTTATTGAAGACTTGGAATTTGAGCTTTGCCACTTTTAGCCGAACTCAAATTGGGGCAATATGGCTCAGTATGCTCAAAACTAAGACTGAAAAAGCCCTATCAGAAGTTGGCCAACTAGAATTTCAGACCAATTAGAAATTCTGTCCAGTAGCGGAACGATGAATGCATGCACAAATGCCCTAATCGAAAAATGCCCTAATTGCAAAATACTTTAACAATAAAAATTCCTGTTTGCAAAACGGGTTTCATCAATACTTAGAACTTTTCCAGTACTTAGGGAAAATTAACATTGTTTACAAATTCAAAAAGAGAAAGTTGGAAGTTTCAACTCACAGTTCCATTACCAAAGAGGCCTAACAGAATTAATGTGAACAATAATCAAGAGAAGTAGTTTACATACTGGAGAAAACTATGCAGAAGAAGCATTCCTATTCCAATCGTCTTGCCACAACTTGATGACATCTGCCATATTCATGAGCCAGCCATATCGTGAACCAAATAAATGATGAACATCCCTGAAATATAAACTTCTAGGGGCTTCAAACAAGGCCTTGACAGAATTGTGAACAAACTGAGTTGCTTTTCCAACAATCCTCCTCCACCATTGTCCAACCAATGTATCCCTGCAAAAATCAGGCATAAATTTCTCAATTAAGCAAATAAATATTTTGAAATTGAAAATGTAAACAAACAAAATTCCTGACTTTTTAATTGATATAATAACTAAAGAAAATCATAATTTGTAATCAAGAAAATACACAACTACATGAGACACCAACAAACAAACAAAAATTTAATGCTTTCTAATGGGTATAATGGCTGAACAAATAAAAACTTGTAGTTAACTAAACTCCCATATAATTTTCTGTTGGCTATCTTCTCCATGAATTATAGAAAGAAAAAAAACCTAGGTAGTAAATCGACACTGTAGCCATAAAATTCCAGCCATCGTCATTGGCACCAGGTAGCAATCTAATATAGTACCTAATCAGTCGCTCTGATTCCAGGTTGCAACGCACTCAACATCCTGATCTCATTGACTGTGAATCGAGATTGCTGCGACAAATTGTAGCATCATCTGTGCCAGGTGAGAATCTCTTAGTGGGGCTTCGATTACATAACGTGTACTATAAATGGGAAAAGAATAAAGAAAAGGAAAAAAGGTGGAGTGTAAGGAAATCAAGAAGCGAGGTGTCAGAGCAGGTGAAGTTCTGAAGAAAGTGGTATGGCAATGGTGTCAGTGAACATGAGATTGGGGAGAGAGTTATGAGAGAGAAGGGGAAAGAGGAGTTGTGTGTTGGGGGAGAATGAAGAGAGAGTGAGGTGAGGAACGAAGAGAGTGAGAGATCGGAAGAGGGATCGACGGCAGTAGAAGACGAGGGTTGAGAGGGGAGAAGGCGTTGAGACAGAATGACACCCGGGAAGGATGTAGTGTTCTTTTTTTTTGTGCTTGTAGCACAGAAAACCCTCCTTACATTCGGGGACTAGACACCAAACATGAGATTAGGGTAGAGAGTTATAAGAGAGAAGGGACAAAGAGGAGCTGTGCATTGGGGGAGAGTGAAGAGAGAGTGAGCTGAGGAACGGGGAGAGAGAGCCAGATGGGAAACAGGATCGACAGTGGTAGAAGACGAGGGTTGAGAGGGGCTAAGGCATTGAGACGGAAGGACACCCGGGATGGATGTAGTGTTCTTTTTTTGTGTGCTTGTAGTGGAGAAAACACTCGCTAAGGTCGGGGACTAGGCAAAAGAAACGGAGACCAGCCAAATGCAATATCAACACTCATTTCCCCATTTTATCGGTGAGCCCCACTCGAATTTTAAAAGCCCCTTTTTTTAATCTTTACACCTGAACCCCCCATACTCTCCATCACCAACCTCTTATCCCTTCCCTACCTCTGCAACCTACCAACTGCTGTTCACCTTTGTATAAGCTACCAACTGCTGACATACAACTTACCATGGATTTTCTCTTACCACATTACATTTGTTGTTTATAGTTTAATAATTCTGCAATTATTTTTTCCAAGTTTTTTTTTAGTCTAATTGCATAAATATAGGAACTGAATTCTGTCTAGCAAGTTGGATCTGTCCAATCTGAACTTTACAATTTTAAACATATTATCTATCTTCCTTGCCTTAAACTAAAAATTGATAAACAATAAGTGACTGTAATCTTTCCTTTTCTTTGTTCATTTGACTTGTATTTCTGCCTAAAGTACTAAAAATGATTAACCAGCAAGGTTAAGTTTTAGGTTTAAGCGAGGTGTAAGTGAGCTTTTGTAGCGATAGAAAATTTTTCTACTTCAAAATTTTTATTTTACTCCACCTGTCGCTATGATGTGCCCAAATATATTTGAATAGTCATATTTTGATGACATGCCCGTTTAAATCAAATCAAATAATATTACTGGAGTAGGAAAATTTGTAATCTAACAACAAAACTAAATTCGGCTCAAATAATTCAAAATTTACCGAATTATTTCCAATGAATGAATCGAATTTTTTACATACCAAATCAAACAATTGAGAATCATACAATAAAATTGCAACCTTCTATGATTTCTATTATACCAAAACTTTCCAAAGACCTACATCTTAGTCCCTAGTCATCCAACCTGGGCTCAATATATCAACCCCAACTAACTCATTTTCACCATTGAGCTCAAGAGAACAACATCAGGTAATATCTCTCATCCCCTATTTGTTACTGCTACTCCTTCTCCATCTATATTTCTCAAGCTAATAGCCCTATTTTGACAAGAAAACATCCACAATCTTCAAGTATCAACAACATCTAAGGAGCTACTCAAGAACTTTCAACATCTCTCAACTCAAAACAAGGAAAATTGAGTGCAAAATCTCCTTCCATTACTCCTACTTTTTGCACTAAAGATCACCATTCGCCACGCCATGTTCATGCTATTAATCATGCTAAAAGAATACGACCCATCAAACAATTAGAACACTTTATACATACATTATAGAAATCATCATCTTTCTCAACCATTAACATCAAAAATAAATAAATAAAAAAGGCGAAGAAAAATGCAAAAACAGTGTTGCTCAGTTGAGACCGAGCAACTCCAATTTTTGGCCATTCTTGAACCTTCATTTCATGCCACAAAATTGGTACCAGTAGCTTCCTCACGTCACAAGGAACATAATGGATGTCGGCCGGAAAGCTCTTCCGATCTCGCCGAAAAACCATCGAGACCACCACCCCTCCTTGCCTAAAACCACCATAATACCTTCAAAAACACACATCAATAGGTGGAGCTCGTTGAGGGACATCTTTCCTCCTATTTCTTCTTCGATTCACTAGAGTTTTGGCCGGATTCTTTGGCTTGGAATCTCCCAATCGCCGAAACCCAGTTTGAACGTTCCTCTCTATTTCTTCCCTTGCTTATTGTCCATGAAATATTAGATCTAGAATTTTATACAATGGTTATTTCACTTTGGTCCCTAAAAGATTTAAAAACATGTAAGTCCGTCCTAATTAATTGGCTAACTCTAGTCTTGACCCACAACATTACCAAGTCATTTAATCTGACACCAAAGTTATTATCTCAATCAAACTCAGTCCCCAAGTCTTTTAAATAATTAATTTCAGCCCCCAAACTTTTAAATGTATTTAATTAACCCCTAAACTTTCAAATTTTATATAATTAATCTTTAAAACTTTTAATTCTAATCACAAAAGTCCTTTAACTTTTAATTCAAATTAAATTAATCCTCAAACTATTTAAATACTTAATTTTGAAGTCCTCTAACTTTTATAAATATACAACTTAGTCCCTGATTATTTAATTATACCATAAAACCTTAAATTATGAATTATAACCCTAATTAATTTCCTTTATTAGCTAGACGGAGTGCTTTGATAGTTGAGAAACTTATTTTACAAGAATTTAGAGCTCGAATTGAAACATTATAGGTAGACTTCGTTATTTAAAATATTATTTCTTTTCAACGTGCGCATTATTATTTGATTCATATTATAGTGATAAGCATGATTAATGTGAATTTTATGATATTGCCTATTAAAAGGCATAGTGTTATATTGGCCCTATTGAAAGGTCTCGCCTATTAAGAGGCATTTTATGATGTTGGCCTATAAAAAGGCATATGAACTTCTTGTTTAGCAAGAAGCATGTTAGTTTGCATAGTTGTGTGTATTATTGTGATATGAATATAAATGATGAGCGGAGTCTACTAAGTATTTTAAATAAATACTCATTCCTTCCAATCTAACAAATTTCAGGTTTTAGAGCCGATGGTGGAATGACGAGCGTTGGCCACAATTAAACTATGTTATGAAAAATTAACCTTTTGAAAATTGTCTATTAACCACGGAGAAAACATTTGGGACCTCCACTTATTTTGTTACAATCGTCAAGGATTGATATTCTACGGTTATCTTCCACAGTCGTCAAAAACTTTATTGAATTTTGTCTTTTTCTGCATTTTATTATTTTTAAAAGTTATCAAGAAAAGTCAAAACTAGCGACCCGAATACTTTTCAAATTCGGGGCATCACAGCTTTTCAGACACTACTTGACATAGAAATGTATATTATCAAAAGTAGTAAATTAGAATAGTCACAGCCACAAGGTATCCTAGAACGAAAACATGAGCTTTATGCAACACATTCATTTTTCATCTTGTTTCGAGCACAGTTATTGTAACCGCATTCTGAGTGATTCTTCTCATCTCACTCATTGATGTGTCCGTCTCATTCCAACCCCTCTCCACAAAGAAACCAGGCTCTTTAGGTTGCGGTAATGCCTCACCATTTTTGCTCAACATGACGACGACTGTTGCCATTGTTTGTCTGTCTTGGGGTAGTTTTTGAACACAAAGAAGGCCTACATGGACGCACCTAAGCACTTCAAATTCAACGAATAACAACTCAGTTATATTGTTTACTAGCTCTAATGCCCTATTTTCTTTGAATAACAACCAAGCCTGGATAGAAACATATGCAAGTTAGTAATGCGTTTGAAACGATTGAATAAGCAGAGGATGGGGGTCTTGCATTATATAACTTACATGGCCTAAAAGATTATGGTGATGGTCAAGATGATGAAATGTTCGGTTCTTTCTCCCACTCACTATTTCTAGTAAAAACACGCCAAAACCAAAAACATCTGATTTTACGAATATTTCCCATTAGCAACATATTCAGGTGACATGTAGCCACTGTATGAAGATAAATTAGGTTCAAGAAATAAGATAGCTCAAAGGAGTAATCAACTATTAATAGAACTCACTATGTTCCAACAACTCGCTTCGTTTTGATTTCTGTTTGATCTCCTCCAAAACTCCTCGCAATGCCAAAGTCAGAAATTTTGGGGTTGAAGTTACAGTCTAGCAAAATGTTGCTGGTTTTGAGATCTCTGTGAATAATTCTCAATCTAGAATCCTGGTGAAGATAAAGAAGTCCTCTCGATATGTCCCTGGCAATTTCAAAGCGCTTCTGCCACGTAAGTAATGCTTTTTTTTTTTTTTTTTGCGATCTGTAACACGTTAATCCCACTTAGTTGACAGTAAATAATATTCATAACTACTTAGTTATCAAATTAGTCATTTGGTAAAAGAGCTAGAGACGAGGATTAACCAAAAATGAAATAGTCCAAGCTTTTGTTGGGCATATACTCATAAATAAGCATCCTTTCATCTCCTTCAAGACAACATCCCAGAAGTGTGACAAGATTTTGACGTTGAAGTTTGGAAATCAGAATTACTTCGTTCTTGAACTCTTGGAGTCCTTGTCCAGAATGCTTCGAAAGCCTTTTAATTGCCACTTTTTACGTGGTCGGTAATGTTCCCTATGTATTATTTAAAGAATCTGCAATGAAGCTTTTTGTTTACCTCGGACTTCAGCCGTAATCATTCAAAAAATATAGCATCCTTTGCCTGGTAAACGATTCCAAAACCACCTTCTCCAATCATATTTGTCGCAGAGAAGTTCATGTCCTTGGTAATTGTTACAGATCAAACATTGGTAATTCTATATCATTTTCATTGATCACAGATCCTGTAAGCAATGAGTCAGATAGTGATTCAATGGGTATGTTTAACTTTTAGTAAGGGCATGTTTTCTTGCTATTTTTAGGTTGTTTTTCAGTTTTCAAAACTTTGTCCTATATATTATTTTCAGAAAAACTTGCATACCTATTACCCCATTGTATTACTTTTATATCACTAATTATTTTATTTCAATAAATCAATTTACTTTATTTTATTTTACCATTTTATTATAGATCGGAAGAGCACTATAATTAATTTTAATATTGATTTATTTATACCCTAGATTATATATGTGTATATAAATGTCTCTATATATATACATCTCTCTCTCGACAATTTCAAAAGAGAAGAATGAGACTTCACTGTTCATAAGGCGTCATTGTGAGGTCATGCTAACGTGTATGTCATTATTTATTTTCTCATTGCTTGAATTGTTTCCCTTTCAAATTGGTTTAGCCGCAAAAGTAGGGGGGAAAAATCTTTCCGCCTGTCCCAGAGGAAACGACTATGTTGTTTTCTATATAAGAGCATCTCCAATATGTAAGATGGATTGCTTTTTACGTGGCTAGAATTATTGAAATTGGTATAAGCCATCTCCAATAGTCATGTAAATTACATGAAATAACGGACACTTGTCAACATATAAGTAGTTAATCTAGTAGGGGGAAGAGCAAGAAAGAAAAAAATAGAAGAGTTGATATATATAAACATTGTTTACGATATTGTTTACATCTAGACATTGTAGTAGACAATGTCTACTTTTTTTATTACCACATCACTTTTTTAAACAATGTAGTAGAAAAATTTCTCCAATGGATATTCCATTGGAGATGCAAAAGAAAAGAATTTTGGTCGAGAGGAAATTGCATCTTTTACGTTTTTAAATTCATTGCGTAGTTCGTTCTATTTTGCGAACCAATTTATTTACAGTTTTCTAACAACTATGTTGCAGTGAAATTTATTTTTATTTGACGTGTACCCCTTGGTAAAATATACTGTTCTAGCCCATAATTACATTATTATTAAATTAAATCATTCAAATATTATTTTAATAAATAATTCTTTGGAAGTTATACAAAATTTCTAAATGGCTATATCTTTGTAGAAAAAGCACTTGTAAATTTCTAAGTACAGCATATAAGTTAAAAAAATTATTTGAAAATTTGGGATACTAATTATTTAATTATAATCAAAAGAAGTAATTTACCAACCAATTTATACATATTATTTGAAATTTAATTGAATTTAATTGATAGAATGTATATAGAGAAAATAAAAGTTTTTGAAAAAAGTGCCATACGTAATAAAATTTTTTTATCATTTATAATTGTAAAAATGTGTATGTGTAGAAAAAATAGATAGATATTCATTTTGTCCAAACAAATAAACTCAACAAAAAAAGTAAAAAAAAAATAGATGGCCAAAAAAAAAATGAAAATTTAATGGAATGTAATTCACATAATATATATAGAATAAAAAATAACTTTATCAAAAATAAGACTTTAAAAAAAGTGCCATGAGTAGGAAAACAAATTTTGATCTTTTATAATAAAAATGTTCAAAAACCTCTCTTTTTACAATTTTACATATACTCTGTTACAATACAAACTCACTAGGATTCAAGAGTTAAAATTAAAAACCATTAGAATAAAGAATAATAAAAAAAATTGGAATATACAGAATGGAGGAATTTAGAAACTCAAAATTATTAAACACAGAAAAATTGGAGCACAAGAAATATTAGAGTTAAGAATGAACTAGAAAGTGCATTGATTCGTTGAGCAACCCATCTACTCATCAAAATACCACGTTGGAAAGATTGAAATTCACGATAATAAGTTGGAACTTAAAAACTACAACTTTCGGCAAAGCAAGAAAGATTGTAAAATAATGGCTCAAAATTAATTTTTTTTTTTTTAAATTTGAGAGTATGAATAATGAACTTGGAAGGACAGTACACGAAGAGAGAAAGGAGATTTTTTTTTTTTTAATCAATTACCTGGACTTAGAGTTGAGAGAAAGGAGATCATTACTGACTAGATGCAAAGTTGGAATTCATAATTCAAATTTGTTATATTAAATAAATAAAAGATCATGAGAAAAATGTGTAGGCATATGTCTACAGAGGCCTACATTTGCCTTCATCATTGGCTATAATGCTACATTACTATCTTTTTTGGAAGTAAAGAGATGGATCATTGTTGTTATTTGATAGCTATTTTGTGTGTATTTCGTTAAAACGTCTATCTTGGTATACAATAGAAAAAGTGTTTTCTTTTTTTTTTTTCCTTTTTTTGAACATTTTCATTATAAAAAATAAAAGTTTGTTGTTACTACTCGGGCACTCTTTTTGTTAAACTCTTATTTTTGATAAAGTTATTTTTTTATTCTATATATATTATGTCAATTAAATTCAATTGATTTATTTTTTCCCTTCTTTTTTATTTTTCTACTTTTTTTGTTGAGTTTATTTGTTTAGACAAAATGAATATCTATCTAATTGCAAAAAAATGAATATCTATCTACATTCCTACACATACACATCTTTAGAGTTATAAAAGATAAAAGTCTTTTGTATAACTTTCAAAGAGTTAGTTATTAAAATAATATTTGAATAATTAAATTTAATAATAATATAATTATTGGCTACGATAATATATTTTACCATGGGTACAAGTCAAATAAAAAAAATTTCACCACAACGTAGTCTTTAGAAAACTATAAATAAATAGGCTTGTAAAATTTAATAAACTATGCAAGGAATTTAAAAACGTAAAAGGTGTAATTTCCTCTCAACAACATTAAAAGCCAATCGACCAAAATTCGTTTCCTTTCTTATATAAACAACCAAAATTTTGTAGGCTTATATGTAATAATGACAACAAAAATTTTAAGTGTTTTTTCGTAACTCTTAAAATTTATTAGAAACTGACAAATTATTTTCTTCTCATTAGGATTATAACATAAATTTCATAATAAAAGAAGCTTATTTGAATAAAATTAGCCTCAAAATTATACTAGCGATCGTGCAAAGCACGATTCTCAACTATTATAGGTAAAACCATAGATGTAACTCAATAACTACAACCCCTTGCTGCCGCTGCCGCGCCCCACCAACACAAACCTCTCGCTGCTGTCACTGCCACCACGCGCCTCACCATCCGCCGCTCCCACCACCACACCACTGCCACCGCCTAGCACCATAACACCCCACTGTCACTGCCGCCGCGTGCCCCACCACCACAGCACACCATTTCCCTATTACGCAGATCGTTACCCTAAATCACACAGCACCACCATCTTCCCTCATCGCTACCACGCCACCGCTGCCGCGACTATTGGTAACAGTCACCAGCAGCAGCAGCTGCGACTGTTGCCAATGGTGTCTAATTTGCAACAGCGGCTACCGCTGCTACCACGACAACCTGCCCTAGCACCCGCAACGCGCGCCCACCACCGCTGATGTCGCAGCTGTCACAGCTGTTGTAGTGTGCATCACCGCCAGAACAATTCCGGCGGTTGGATCTGTGTTTTCATTTTATTTTTTTTTTAATTTTCATAGTTGGTGGTCTCTTCCTTTTTTATCATTTTGTTACCATTTATCGGGGATGTTACCATCCTCTGATTGATTTCTTTTTTTGTTTACTTCTATATGTTACCAATTATCATTAGATATTTGAACAAAGTTAGCCTCAAAATTATACTAGAGATCGTGCAAAGCACGATTCTCAACTATTATAGGTAAAACCATAGATGTAACTCAAGCACTACAACCCCCGCTGCCGCGCCCCACTACCACAAACATCTCATTGCCGTCGCTGCCACCATGCGCCTCACCATATGCTGCTCCCACCACCACAACCTGCCACCGCCTAGCACCATAACACCTCGTCGCCGCTGCCACCGCGTGCCCCACCGCCACCGCACACCCTTTCCCTATTACATAGATTGCTACCCTAAATCACACAGCACCACCATCTTCCTTCATCACTATCGCGCCACCACCGCCGCGACTGTTGGTAACAGTCACTAGCAGCAGCAGCTGCGACTGCTGCGAATGGTGTTTAATTTGCAATAGCGGCTACCGCTGCCACCACGACAACCAGCCCTACCACTCGCAACGCGAGCCCACCACCGTTGATGTCGTAGCTGTCGCAGGTGCTGCATCGTACGTCGCCTCAAGAACAGTTCTGGCTTTTGGATCTGTGTTTTCATTTTTTTTTAAATTTTCACAGTTGGCGGTCTCTTCCTTTTTTTATCATTTTGTTACCATTTATCGGGGATGTTACCATCCTCCAGTTGATTTCTTTTTTTGTTACTTTCATATGTTACCATTTATCGGGATTGGTACTATGTATTAGTTGGTTTTTTTCCTATGTTACCATTCTCGTTGTGTTATTGTAAGAAGTTATATGCGTACATAAAGATAAATATATCTAGTGAAATTAATAATGGTACATTGCATGTAAGAAAGTTGTATTAGTCTTTTGCTTTTATAATATTTTGTTTTATGAAGGAAAAATAAAATAAATAAAATAAAATAAGTCACACCCTACTAGTTAAAGATTTGCTGCTGGCCCCCACTAAATTTAGCTCTTGGCTCCGCCACTGGATGGGATTCTATGTTTAATAAATAAGGGACCTATACTCATACCATGCAAGTTGATCCCATTGAATGTAGGAAAAGATTTCCATTAATGAGTTTATTGGTCTAATAGATCGGAAGAGCGTCGTTCATCTTTTATATTTTCAACTAATGTACAAATGTTTCTTATTTATTTTTTAAATTCCTATTGTTATATTTGTTAACATTGTTCTTCCCGTGCATCGCACGAGTGATATACTAGTACATATTAATTAAGCCTACTATTTTTAGGGAGGTTACCCCTAAATCTGCATTATATTTGAGTCTCAGTAATTTAGTACAATTAATTTAGGCCTACTATTTTTATTTACCCGATTTGAGATTTTGGGGCAGAGATGGATTTAGGGACCGGCCACCCCCCCCCAAAAAAAAGCCAAAAATAATAATAATAATAATAATTGAAGCCCAAAAGAAAAAGTTAAAAATTCATGTATAAGAAAAGAAGTCATTTCCTGCATCACCTTGGTCGAATTAAAATTTTTCTTTGTTACATCCCCGTCAAAAAACAAAATTCTAGATTCCTCCCTATGTAGAGATCTATCGCCTAGCTACAATATACAATAAAGAAATTTAATAAAGGCACACCCTATTTAAAGTGTATTTACGATTTACATACTCTATATTCAAAATTTTCATTGTACTCATTGTACCTTACATGATGGTAACAAAGGACACCTTTTTCCTAGAAAAATATATAAGAAAAATTATAAATTGCTATTACATAAGTTGAAGAGATTAAAATACCCATACTGAAACTAACAAATCACACTCTAACTATTATATCAATTATTTAATAATGCAGCCAATGAGGCCTAGCCCATTTGATTAGGGGGCTTGTCCTTTAATAGCTTGGCTAGGACAGAACTGTAAATCATATCGCCCAGTTTGATTGCCTATTTGATGAGCCTGCCTGAGAGTTTCGGTCGATGGGGCACCTGTTTAGCCGGATAACTCGTTAGAACCAGGACGGGGTATTCCAAGAAGTAAGGCCTGAGTTTTCTTGATGAGATGAGCAGAGCGAAAGCTAGTTTGTCCATCGGCGAATATCTGAGTTCGGCATCATGATGTGCTTGGCTGACATGGTAGATGGGGTATTGTACTCCTTGTTCTATCCTTATCAGCACCGCACTCACTGCGGTAGGTGAGACCGCCAAGTAGATTGACAAGGTCTCCCCTTATAGGGGTTTAGACAAAAGTGAAGGTGTGGCCAAGTGTTTCTTTAACTCTTCAAATGCTTTCTCACACTCAGGGGTCCATTCAAATTTCTTTGCCTTTTAGATGACCTCAAAGAAGGGCCAACATTTGTCAGTTGCCTTTGAGATAAATCTCTATGAGGCTCTGCACCTCTTTTACTGTTGTCGGAGATCGCATATGTAGGAGAGCTTGAATTTTGTCGGGGCTCACCTTGATACCTCTCTCACTCACCATATACTCCAAAAACTTTCCAGGGGATACTCCAAAGGAACATTTCTTCGGTCAGCTTCATTTCATAAGCCCTGAGCTTGTCGAAAGCCCCCTTTAGATAAGCAAGGTGGTCTGGCGCGTTGGAGCTCTTTACTAGCATGTCATCGACATATACCTCTATTGTTTTGCCAATTAGGTCCTGAAACATTGTGCTAACCAACCTTTGGTAGGTTTCCACTGTGTTTTTCAACCCAAAAGGCATCATCTTGTAACAGTATAGTCCCCTATCTGTAAAGAAAAAGATATGTTCCTCATCTTCAGGGGCCATGGGAATGTCACTGTATCTGGAGTACGCGTCTATAAAGGTCATGAGTTCGTGCCCAGCAGTCACATCTACCATTTGATCTATGTAAGGTAGGGAAAAACTGTCTTTTGGGCACGGCTCATTCAAATTCGTGAAATCAATGCACAGTCTCCAGGACCCATTGGATTTGACCACTAGAATGGAATTCGCGACCCATTCTTCATATAACGACTCCCTGATGAACCTATTACTTAGCCACCTCGCAACTTTTCAGGCCAGCGCTTTGGATCTTCAGGTCCCAACCTCGGTCCTTTCTGCCTTGCCGGTTTAGGACGGGGGGTTGATGTTGAGTCGATGGCATGCTAAAGCCGGATCTATCCCCTCCATATCTGAATGGGTCCAAGCGAACACGTTCCAGTTCGCCTTAAGGAAAGAAATCAATCGTCCTCTCATCAATTCGTCAAGCTCTATACCGATCAAAATCTCTAAATGAGGTCAGTCATCTGATATGGAAACTGTCTCCAGCTTTCCTTCTATGTCCAGGGCCTTCCTTTTGCTACTGACTCTTGGGTTAATCTTGACTGTACTACAGACAGGCCCATGGGATAAGGTGTTGACTTGCGGTGGCCTGATCCCGAGATCGCACTCTCTAGCTAGCGCTGGTCCCCATATATGGACATTTGTCCGTAGGGTGTTGGGAACTTAAGGAAAATGTGGTAAATAGAGACCGCTACCTTGGTGTGTTGGAGAATTGGCCTGCCAAGGATTGCATTATAGTTTGACTAAAGATTAACAACTATAAAGTCGGTCTCGAACCTTTTGATCCATGGAAATACTCCCATCTCTACCATCAAGGAAATGTTCCCCAGTGGGGGAATAGAATCTCTAGTAAATCCTTGGATGTTGGTGGAAGCCGGGGAGAGTTGACTTAAGTGCAAACCCATTTGAGTATAAGCGTTGAGATACAACATGTTGGCAAAGCTCCCAGTGTCTACCAACATCCTGTAGACTTCAAAACCCTCAATATTCATCGTGATCACTAGTGGGCCATCATGAGGCTGTAGGACTCCCCTAGCATCTTCATCTGAAAAGAAGAAATGGTCGTCTGGGAGATCGGTTGTTATCAAAACTTCACAAGCTTGATAGCTGTTCCTCACCTATCGGACAAGTTGAGGATGTCGTCTCTGGAACTGTGCGCTGTTGGAGTTTATGTTAACGAGAGTGTGGATTTCAGTTCCTCCAGTTCGGCTGGAGTTCTTTAACTATTGGGGCTGTTGTACTGGAAATGGGTGTTCCTTGTTGCTCTAGTTTAGCGAAGCTACGAACTTCTGCAAATAAACCTTCTCAGTGATGGATTCAGTTTCTCTCTTATGTTCTCGGAAACCATTCATCTCGTGTCCTACAGACCGGTCGTAACGACGGTAATTGTTTTAGTTCAATTGAGAGGTTTGGAAGCGCATGGCCTTTGGTTCAGGTAGAAAGTTATCTCGAGATTTCCGATTGAGTATTTCTTCAGGGGACGCAGTCAATGCAATAAAAGTTTGTCGTGCTTGTTGAGATCGGAAGAGCGTCCCCTGATCTGCGTTTCTGGAATATTTCTTTTTTCCTGGCTTAACAAATGACCGGGCCAGTTCTAACACAGCACATTTTTCTTTTCCAGTTGTTTCTATGGATGTTCCTACATTAGCAGGTCTTCCAGAAGCTTCTTCTGCACTGATATATCTTTCAGCACATGTGAGAAAGTCTAAGTAGCTCTTTGGTCTGACCTCGTGGATAGACCACCAGAAGCGACTCCCATGTCGCAACCCGGATAGGACGGCCATGAGCAAGGTGTCATCCGTCACCTTTTCCGTCTCCAGTACTTGCTTGTTAAAGCTGTCCAAATAAGCCTTCAGTGTTTCATTTGACCCTTGTTTTGCCGTCACCAACTTCTCCTTTGGTACCGTCCTGATTTTTGCTCCCATGAATTGAGATAAGAACAGTGAGGATAGCTCTTCCCAACTGTGAATTGAGTTCATTGGGAGCTCTCTCAACCATTTTGCGAGGATGTCTCCCAGAGTTGTCGGGAACGCCCTGCACATAACGGCCCCTCCAGCTTCTTATACATGTAGTTGTCCAGATGTGAGCTCGTGTCTATCTCTCCCGTATATGGTAGCATGTTTGGTGGCTTAATTTTAATCAAGAGGGTTTGCAAAATGGCTATACTGAAAGAGAGGGTCTCCGCTTAGAATATCCACCTTGGGGCGAATCAATGTATTTCCTCTCCCGTTCGACTAGTTGTCGCCTCATCTCGGTGAGTTCAGTTCTTGCCCGTTTCAGAGGAGGAAGTCCCATCGGTTCTTGAGTGGAGACATGGGAAAGCCCTCATTACCATATTTGGCAGCAGATTTCGAGTTTGACGACCTTTGGTATTTAAAACGCTGATAAGTGTTTTTGTCCTTTTCTGCAGCTCCGGCCATCTTCAAGTGATGCGGGCTTTCACCTACGTGACTTTGAAGAGGGCTCTGGGTATTCATTCCCACTTTTTCTCCTTCTCGAGTACTGCTGCGAGGATTGAACTTCGTGCTGTTCTCCTGGTAGGTGTTCTTGAGGCTGACGATGTTGGAGTTTATCTAATTGATGCTGCATGTGCAGCACGGCTTGCAGGATCTCTTCTGTCGAGGGTTGCACTGTCGGCATGGGTTTAGATGGAGGGGGTATAGCATTGGGAACACCCGGTGGGGCCAGATCTTCGTCTTTCATAGTTCTTGAAAGGGACTTGGCTGCAGCAGATACGTTCATGCTCATGCTGCTTGTGGCTGTTAATCGGCCCCTCCTCCTAGAGCGAAATTGTTGACAACAATTTATGCTGGAATTAAATTGACATCAACTACCGGTTTATGGCCACTTGGATCACCGTTTTCCTGAGATTTGATCCTTTTATTGGATATAGATCTCAAATTCTAGCCTAGATTTTCTAAGGAAAAGAGCCAACCCCCTCCACTACTTAGGATGAGGTATTTATAGTGGAGGCTAAGTAGAGCACTTCGAGGCATGGCTAACGCGTGTCAGTCCCTGGTGGCATGGCAGTGCCTATGTGGCATCTCCATCCATCCACGTGTATGTCTAGGATTAAGTAACTCCAACAAGTCACCCAGCTCATTTGTTCTGGAGTTAGGCAGCCATAGTTAAACGATCTCCAGTTCAGTAAGATTCCCAACAGAAACGTTTAATGAATTGAATATATTAAATCAGTAGTGTTTTAGGGGCACTTTTTTATGATTTGATACTGATTTCCATTTTTCCTGCATTTTTTTTTAAATTCATAATCTCGTTTTTGCATTTATATATATATATATATATATATATATATATTCTAATATTTAGAAGTGACTTCATTCATATATATTTAGCAAATTATTTTTTAAAGAATCAAACAAAAATTGAATTATTAACCGACCCGAACAGTTCTTGACATTAATAGAATTGAACCCGAGAAATTTCACTCCATTTAGGACAGAGATCCATATAACTTGAAACATATTATTCTTATTGTCATTGTTATTACTTGTAATCATTGACCAATGTAACTCATAACTCAAACAAATGAATTCGTGATTCAACCAATACTTTTGGAATTCATTTTTCTCAGTGCGTTTGATTAACAAATAAAAATAGTTTTACCCATTTAAAAATCAATTCTCACCTTTCGTTAGGTAAAATATTTTTCATGAAAATTGAAAAATATTTTTTTCCATCTTTCCATGTTTTTTTCTCTTTTCCTCCCCCCAATCCCATCTTTCATTATTAGACACTTCCTTAAATAAATAAAATTCAAGAAGAAACTTGGAATTTCGGTGGGGCGTGCTGCGTAAGTAGAGTTGAGAGGTAAACATAGTCACATGAAGTTAAGAGAACGTTTTCTCCAAGTTGGCAGTGTGTTTTTCAGGCTTTCTATAGAATTAGATCTGGTTCCAAAGTTTGGAACCAAATCTAGTCATGCGGCCGCATGGACAGATCTATGCAGCCGCACGTGATGATCTGTGCGGCCACACCAGGCCGCACGGCCCTCTAGTGGAGCCACACGGCCTGGTACGGCCGTACAATTATCTTGTACGGGCGTACAAACATATCCGTACGCCCGCACAGGATAATTGTACGGCCGTACCAGGCCGTGCGGCTCCACCAGATGGCCATGTGG